>APFE030566218.1:4452-35756 GCA_000404065.3 Pinus taeda | reverse complement strand
ATTATATATACATTTTTTCTTTCCTTTAAGAGCAAGTATAGCCTTTTTTTTGCTGCTGTTGTGTGCGCGCGCGCCTGAGCCAGCCCCCACCCTCGACCTCGACTGCTCCTTCTTCAAGTGTCCGTCCCCATGGACCCTCCGAATCCGCCTGGAGGGGATCCGGAGCTTCAGCTCCAGCACGCCTTCTCCTCTCTGATCAAATCGCTTCCTCAACAAAGACCTAGACCGACTGCATATAAATTTGTGAAGAAACTAGACGCTTTACAAGAAGTTTGCTTGGCTCCGACCATACCTCGCAAGGCTGCCATTTCCTTGGCAGAGAAAGGATTAATCGGGCAGTTTACAGGTCTGTGGCCTTCGCCCAAAATAGTGCAAAGATGGGTTGAACGAAACTGGGCTGATAAGATCCAAGGGAAAATATCCATCCGATTCTGTGGTAGAGGATATTTTACCTTTCACTTCGAAACAAAGGAGGATAAGAACCTAATCTTCAGAAACGGGCCTTACTTCATGGACTCCAAGGGTCTCTACCTCAACAAATGGACCTCGGATTTCGATCCAGAGCTCGATATACCAAGTCCTGTTCCTGTCTGGGTCAGGTTGCCTCACCTTCCTCTTCATTGTTGGGGCGATGACTCGGTCAAAGCAATAGGGAACACGGTCAGAAAATATATAGATCGCAGTGAGCCTAAAGACAACATGCAGGCCTGTGCGCAAATCTGTGTAGAAGTTGATCTGGGACGTGGACTACCTGAAGCAATCAAACTGAAAGTCGACGATTGGAGCCACATACAGCAGCTGGAGTACGAATAGATTCCATTCAAATGCAAGGTATGTCACGAATACAGACACTTTGCAAATAGATGCACTAAAATCGTAAATGTAGAATCAGATGAGCGAGAAGGGCAATGGGAAACTGTTAAGAAAAAAAAATCAGCTCCGCAGTTGAAACCATCAGCCTCTGAAGCTCCTGAACCACCCATTCAGAACTCCGTCCATCTCCACTTATCCCATCAGCCCCTTCCTTCCTCCTCTCAGCAGTCTCCTCCGCATCCCCCCTCATCATCCCCTCGTCAGTCGGATCCTCCCATTCCTCCATCTTCTAACCCATTCGCGACCCTCTCTGCTGAAGAATCCGAGCCTGATCCTCCCCCCTCTGACTTTACCCTTCACCCTTCTTCCCCTCACATCTCCGAACCCTCCCCTGACACCCTCTCAGCTCGAGTAACTAGAAGCTCCTCAAAGGATCATGGAGGGCCCAGTGATATACCAAAAAAACATGGACCTGGCAGAAAATCTGCTAAGCAGCATAGGGAAGAAAACGCTCAAAAAGACATTGCCATGGGATCTCAGACCCCTATTGAATCCTTCCTACTGGGCCACTCAGATAAAGAAAATAACACCAAAGGAAAAGAGAGGCGAGCACCTCTCCATGCAACCAGTAAATCATGATGAAAATGCTATCATGGAACAGTAGGGGACGAGGGCACCCCTCCAAGATAACAGCCCTCAAGGACTTAATTCAAAGTGAAAAGCCTGAAATTGTCCTTATTCAAGAGACAAAGCAAGATCAATCTGAAGCCAACAGGATCCTCAACCAACAAAAACAATACAGTGGTTGCGCAAGCGAAGCAAGAGAAGCCTCGGGTGGCATCCTAACAATGTGGGACAATAGAAAATGGAGTTGCAAGTCCACCAAAACGAACTAGCACTGGATCAGTGTTAATTTAGAAAGCAAGGAGGATGGAGCAATGATAAGAGTATACAATATCTACTCTCCGAATCAGTACAGGGAGAAAGAAGCATGCTGGAACACGCTGGAGGCAAACTTAGAAGAAGACCAAGACAACAACCTCATCCTTGCAGGGGATCTAAATCTGGTCGTTCACGCCAATGAGAAAAGAGGGGGAACCTTCACTGCTGATCCCTTCAGAAACCAACTTGAGACATTATGCAGGAACAAGAATTGGTGGATATAAAGCCTAAGAATCGGCTGTATACTTGGAGCAACAGGCGGCTAGGAGCTGGAAATATCATGGAGAGACTTGACCGTTTCCTCATAAACATCTCTTACCTATCCTCCTTCGCTACTGGCCAGTCAAATATCCTCAACAACTCTGCCTCTGACCACTATCCAATAATGCTCACCCTCCTCAGACAATGTCAGCTCAGTCCTCTCCCCTTTAAATACTGTTCTTTATGGAATCGAATCCCCGAAGCTAGAAATGTGGTATGGCAAGCCTGGACCCAACATGTGGAAGGCTCCCCGACTTATATTTGGGAGACAAAGGTGAAGAGAACCAGACAGGCTCTAAAAAGTTGGGCAAAGACCAAATTACAAAAGCCCGAATTGAGAAAAAAGCGCATAAAGAAAGACCACGAAGAGCTGCAGAAAAAGATTGAGGTCGTAGATCTCTCACAGCAGGACAAAGAGAGTGAAAAAACGCTCTACACCCAACTGAGCCAAACACTAAGGGACGAAGAGGTTAAATGGAGGCTAAAATCAAGACAGCTATGGCTGCGTGAGGGGGACAAAAACACCTCTTACTTTCATAAGCAGGCTACTGTTAGAAAGGCCAGAAATACAGTAAGCTCAATTAAAGACAGTGAGGGGAACAGTTACACTTCCCAGGACACCATAAAGAAAGCAGCCACCAACCACTTCAAAAACCTCCTGACTGAAGAAAAAAGTGAAGAGGATTACTCAGCTCTGCTACAGCACATGCCCAAAGATGTCACCCAAGAAACAAACAATAGGCTTACGCGTGAAGTTGAAGAAGAAGAAGTCCAGAAAGCAATTTGGAGCCTTCGCCCAGATAAAGCCCCTGGGCCTGATGGGTTTCCAATCAGTTTCTACAGAGAGTACTGGCAGATGATAAAAAAAGACCTGCTAAAGATGATTCGTTGGGTCCTAAGGAAAGGCAAATTGGGGGGATTCACCAATTCAACATATCTAGCATTAATCCCTAAAGAAAACATGCCTTCCTCTTTCTCTAGATTCCGACCCATATCCTTATGTAATTTAGCTTACAAAATAATTACAAAAATCCTGTCATCCAGACTCAAACCTCATCTTCCTTCTCTGATCTCTGAAGGGGGCTTTCTTCCTAACAGACACATAATTGACTCCATTCTTCTAGTGCAAGAGGCCATTCACTCAAGCATAAGCTGAAAAGAGAAAGGTTTTTTCATAAAGCTAGATCTTGCCAACACCTTCGATAGGGTCAGACATTCCTTCCTGTATGCAGTGCTCCATAAAATGGGATTCGACCCCTTCTTTATCAACATGATCAAAGCCTACATATCGAACCCTTGGATCTCCCCTCTAATCAATGGTATACCCTGTGCTGCCTTCCAATCATCTAGAGGCCTTAGGCAAGGCTGCCCCTTGTCTCCATACCTATTTATCCTCATGGCGGAGTCTCTAAGCAAGGCCTTAGATTCCAATCGAAGAACAGGCATGATCACTGGAATCCAAATTGAGCAAGGCGCAAAGAATATTAATCACTCACAATTTGCAGATGACACCCTCTTGATGGGAGGAGCATCCATCACTATTGCAAGGCGCTTTAAAAAGATTTTAGACCAATTCATGGAATATTCTGGAGGAAAGGTAAATCAAGTTAAAAGCTGCATATACGGATGGAATGTTTCCAATCTCACCATCCACAGCATTGCTAGCGAGCTAGGAGTCTCATACAAGTTAAACTGGAGTCACTTCACTTACCTAGGAATGCCGGTAAGTATGGGTCCTCTAAAGGCTGACACATGGAATGAAATCCTTGACAAAATTTAGAGGAAAATCCAGCAATGGGGATCTATGTGGCTGAACCCAGCTGGGCACCTTGTCCTTCTCAAATCGGGCCTGACCTCTCTCCCCATCTATCGATTCTCCTTGCATCAAGCCCCAATGATTTTTCATCAGAAAATGGAGAGAGCGCTCAGGCACTTTCTCTGGCAAGGAGGGAAAACGGAGAAAAGAAAATTCAATCTGGTTAGCTCGAAGAGTGTCATCCAACCTAATGAAAAAGGAGGACTTGGAATAAGATCTCCAAAATTGCTGAACTTAGCCCTTGGAGCTAAAATAATTTGGAGGCTGATCTCAGGAGCTACAGCCTGGTGGAAGATGGCCCTAGAGGCTAAATATCTGAGCACCACAAGGCATCAACTCTTGGACATCAACATCCCTAATAGAGAAAGCACAAAAATCTGGAAGCTATGCAAGAAAGCCATTCCCTTTATGACTCAAAATATATCAAGGGTTCCAGGAGAGGGGAACAACATTAAGATCTCCACTGACAGAATATTAGGACAGACCCCTATTAGATCAAATTTGGAGGTAGCCGCAGCCATAAGTTGGCTCACTGACAATGGCATATGGATCTTAGCTCAAATATCGCAATGGGAAAGTCATTCCCAAGCCTGGGCTGATTGGAAGTTTCCGAGTTACCCTAGGGAGCTAGAGCCAAGCATCGCAGCCTTAAAGAACCACCTGCACAGTAAAGCTCCAACACAAAAAGGCAAGCAAGATGGCTTCATATGGGACCCCACGGGAACTCATTACACGGTCAAAGTTGGCTATCAATACCTATGCAACAACACCTTTCCACAGGCCATATGTAGTCAATGGAAGCTGGTCTGGAAAGCTGAAGCCCCTCCTAAAGTCAAATTCTTCTTCTGGCTTCTCTTGAAAGGGAAGATTCTAACAGCAGAAAACTTAAAGAAATGGGGTATTATGGGACCGTCCAGGTGCCCAAACTGCTGTCAAGCAGAAGAAACAATACAACACCTGTTTATAGAATGCAGGATAGCTGATGATTGTTGGAAACAAATGGCCTTAATTGGGGGAGTCACATGGGAACCAAAGACAACTATTGTAGATACAGTTTACAGTTGGAGGAAACATTGTCCATGGAAAGAAAAGCAGAGCAAATTAATGCAAAGAATATGGAACGCTATACCTTTAACTCTATTATGGCGCATATGGCTGGCTAGAAACAAAAAAGTTTTCCAAGATAAAGGATGCAATACAAGAATCATGTGTCACAAGGCAACAAATTTAGCGGTGGAGTCAATAATAGCTCACACTCAAGGTAAGATCGAGATCACCAATTACAGCATAGAAGAAAGAAATTTGATCAGCTATGCCCAAGGAAGCACACTCAACACCCAGGCAACAAAACAAGGAAATCCACAGCTGAAAGAAACTAGCAGCGTATGGAAGCTGAGGTACAAGGAAAAGGAATTTGCTCTCTGGTTGAGCAATTGCAACAAATTCTACGTGTTCTTTAACGGCGCCTCAAAAGCAAATCCAGGTCTAGCAGGCGCTGGGGGACTCATCTGCAACGCCAATGGTGAGACAATTCTCCATTTTGAGTGGGGGCTGGGAGAGCTTTCTAACAATAGGGCAGAGGGACTGGCTTTGTACCAAGGTCTCTCCCAGCTGATCAAGATAGGAATTAAGAAGCTAATGGTCTTTGGCAACTTAGCAATCATCATTAAGCTCATGGTGCAAAAACAGAGCACGCCAAATATTCTATTGCAACAAATCAACAGCAGAAATCAGATCCTCCACGAATTGTTGGAGGAAGTCCACTATTTTCATATCCTACGTGGGCTTAGTAAAAAAGCGGACCAGTGTGCCAACAAGGCCTGCGAGACGTGCAGCCAGTTAATACACGGGGAACAACAGTTAGCAAAATCAATGAGTGCAGGTGTATTAGCAGAACGGAGGACAATACAAGCAAGGCAGATTGGACAGATTTCAGAACAAAATCCAAGGGATCCACACATATCACGCGAATCAGGCAGTCTGAAACAGGAAATCGTCCCGCCAATCAGAGCACTGCCCAAGGCCCAGGTTCGCATCGGATGAGGCAATCGAGCTTTGGGAAGAGTCCTCCTCTCTCCCGCTATCATCAATTGCCATTGATTATTTATAACAGGGGGGCCGCGGTTCACTTCCTCACAAGAAAAATTCGAGCTCGCAGTCCAGAAAGTAGAGCAGAAGGCGCTCCCCTTCAAGTCTTTCGCGGCAGCCCAGACAGCTCCTTCAGAGAAGCAGGTTCAGCGCGCTTGGAAGATATTAGCAGCAACAAGGAGTTGCGATTTCACAGCCCTGAGAGCAGAGCAGAAGGTGCACTCCTTCAAGTTCTCCGAGGCAACCCAAGTATTTGCTACAAAGACGCTACCAGAGCACGACAGCTGATATCAACAGCAACAAGACTCCAAGCCTTCAAGATAAGATAGAGAGCAGAGTTTCCAGAGTTCCCAGGCATCCTACAGTCCCAATGGCGCGTCAAGAGCAATGTTTTCATTGCAGAGATCTACAAGCTGAGTTTGATGAGGTGAGAGCGCAGCAGAAAACTCTGGAAGAACAAGTCCACAGCCTGGAAGCCAGGCTTGAAGAACAGTGCAAAATAATCCATGAGAAATACAGAGCTGAGATGAACCTTTTCCTTCACAGAGTTCACTCCCTGCATGAACAGTTCAGCAACTTAAGTAACAGGTGCAGCCATGCTGAGGAAAAGATTTCCATTCTCAAGTTTATAATGGACAAGAAGTTCAAAGATGCAACATCCTCTTCCAGTGCAAAGCCAATCGAACCAGATTTGGACCCAGAAGGATCTACAGCAAGAAAGATAAGCCATATAGACATAGATTCTTCATGATGTGTAGATGCAAATATTGGGGCTTGCAGTTTGTTAGAATTTACAGTAGTATAAGTAGTTTTAGAGGCAAAAAAACAAAAGCAAGAATCAAGGAAAGGAGCGTTTTTATAATTCCTTGGATTCAAAATGCTCAGGAAGCATCATATGTATGGCAGTTTGCCTCTTTCTTTTTTCAGAACAATGCATAGCAACCGAACTTTGTCTCAAAAAAAAGGAGCAAGAATAGCCTAATTATGAAACTTTTTTAGATACACATAAACTTAGTTAATTTATTAGGAGTATTAAGAGTAATGTAAAATTGGATTTTATTTAATGTTTGATAAGTTTTTCTCCGGTGGTTTTAATTATTTTGGAAATTTTGAGTGGGAAATAATATTAATTAAAGTGTTATTTATTTATTTTATTTTTTAATATATTATAATATTATATATATTATATATTATATTATATATATATATATATTATTATATTATAATATATATATATATATTACCTTGATTGTTAAGGTGAATTTTATTATCATTTGAAATAGAGATTTGTATTATGATATATAATTAGTTAGATCACTCTTACTGAAGAGAGTATATCCGATTCAAACGTATGCTCTCTTTATGGAGAGAGTAATAATCGGGTTCAAATATCTGTAAGATTTAATAAAATATGATTAATAAGTTGTCTTAAATGACTTTGTATCTAAATATATGAAAACAAAAAGCGAGTAGCCAAAAACATGTCACACCTAAGTTGATCTGGATTTATGAAGGAATGAAATGGAATACAAATTTAAATCAAACACATAAATACAAAAAAAATAACATAACTTCAATTCATTAATAGAAAGCACTTAAAACTATTTACATGCAAAATGGAACAAACTAGCTCATGTAATGGTAACTTATCTCTAAGAATAGATGTGATGACTACATGCCATCTGAGTTGTGTTATAATGAGCCTCAGAGGCCTTTTTATCATAAAGACGACATGTGAAACACTGACCCTAGGAGATGAAGCACTAATGGTTTTTGGCCCCGTTGGGGTAAGTTACACTACCAACATTCTAGGGTTGTAACTTTGGCATACGATCTTTGTTTGGCTATCATAATACCTGATTTAGAATATCCCCATGACGAGGTGAAATTTGAATTTGTGATGCATATTATGCTAAATTTCGGTTTCTCTGTTTTCCTGAAAAATGTCTTTGAGGACCTCAAAACAGCTTCAGAAGTTTAGGACCCGAAAAAATGCCAAATATAGAAAGTTGTGCTATAATTAAGGAAAATGAAAGGAAACAAAGATGGGGTTCTAAGTGGAATATGTGGGTGGCCACCAATATCCACTTGTATTAGTCCGCTCCCTTTAGGAAGCAATGGTTCCCATTACGTTGAGTGCCTCCATGCGATGGGGAAACTTTTACTGAAATTGGTCCTTCGTGAGCCACTTACCTTGGTGCAGGAGCTGGTCAGCTTTGACACCTTGATACACTTGTATATTATATTAGCAAGTGTGCTTAATTTGTGTGTCCATCATTCGGTCAGTCATGGCCTATTTAATGCGGGTTGAGCTATGTTCGTGTCAACATCTCAACAAGGTCTGATGTGTCCAATAATGGTGGAAAGTATGGTCGAAGATGGTCCACATGGAACACTGAGTGCAATCCAAGGCATTGGGGGAATGGTGAGCTTGAAATCATTGTCACCCACAATCTTGGTGATGGTGTATGGCCCATATCAGAGTGGTTAAAGCTTCTGATGGGCTTGAGTAAGGCGTTCATTCTGCAAATGTAACCAAACATTTTCATCTACTTGAAACGTATGTGGCACTTGATGTTAATCATGACATTGTTTGTACTTGGCATTGCCTTTATCCAAGTTATCATGGACCTGCTGGTGGATGTGTTAGATGCATAAAATAAATCTAGTGGCTTTATTAGATTCATACTGAACATGAGTAGATTCTTCCTGTGTAGTCGCAATAGGCATTGCAACATTAATGGGACACAAGGGTTGAAATACCATGCGCACTTGAAAGGGGTTTCGACTAGTCGAGATATGGAGAGCTTTGTCATAATAGTGTTGCACATAAGGAAGACTCTCATCCCGAGTTTGTTGATGCTTGGAGTTGTCATACACATTATGTGCACTATCATCCTGTTGACAACCTCACTTTGGCCATCAGTTTGTAGATGGAATGTAGTCAAATTGGTGATATTAGTGTCCAATAACAGCCAGATGCTCGACCTGAATGTGCTTAGGAATCTTCTATCTTGATCTAATATAATGGTCTGTGGAATCCCAAAATGAACCCACACTCTTTGGAAGAAGATTTTGGTAGTGACTTCTGTTGTGATGCTCTTCTTATAGGCCATCAATATAGCCATCTTAGAAAATCTATTGATGACCACAAATACACAATCATTAGCATGCTTGTTAGAAAGGAGGCTAGACATATAGTCCATCGAGATGGATTTCCAAGGTCATCTAGAAGTAGGCAGAGGAGTATGCAGACCTTGTTTCTTAGTTTTTGGCTTTACAATGGCACAGGAAGTGTACGATATGATATATTTTACAATGTCATGTTAGAGTTTTAGCCAATAAAAATATTTCTACAACATTTCCATTGTCTTCTTGATACCAAAGTGTCCTACGACCCTACTATAATGTGCCTCTCAAATAAGCTTGGCACGTACAATTGAAGGAACACAAATATGTCCTAAATAGTACAAAATTCCATCCTAAAGGTGGAAGTCTAGAATTGGCTTTCCATTCATCATCATCTTATGGGTGGAAGTGAATTCTGAGTCACTATCATATAGCTATGGCCATACAAAGGTCTCGTGCTTGTAAGAGTTGAGAATTATACTTAGTGATATAATCAGAGGTCAACTAAGGTAGTCTGAGACATGATTGGTGCTTCCCTTCTTGTACTTTATGTTTAGATGGAATTGTTGTAGATAAGTGGACCATTTCTAACGATGATCATTTTGCAACTTCCCCCATGTCTTCATAAATTGAAGAGGCCAATGATTTGTGTAGATGATCGTCTCCTTCCCTTGAATATAATGCTTCCATTATGGGTAGTCATGCATGATAGAGTACATCTACTTATCATAGGTGGGATACCTATGATCAATATTAGAGAGTGTATCATTGTGATAGGCCACCGAGTGCCCTTGATGAGTGAGGATTGCACTAATAACAAAATTTGAGGCATTTATCTCAATCTCAAATGGTTGTTGTAGGTCTAAGAAGGTGAGGACTAGTGTAGAGTAAAGGTAACATTTCAGTTCAATGAATGCCTTTTGTTGTGCCTCAGACAAAATAGACTTTGCTTTTTCTTCACCCTTAGTAACTTAACTCAGGGGCCAAGTAATATGAGAGAAATCCAACATGAATCTCTAGTAGAAATTGGAAAGGTCCAAGAAGCTATGAAGATATGTCATAGTCGTTGGGGCTACCCAATCCTGAATGACTTAGATCTTAGTTGGATCCACACACATGCTTTGCTCATCGATTATGTAACCCAAATAATGGAACTGGTACATGCCAAAGGAGCACTTCTCTAGATTGGTACATAACTTGTGTTGTCACAAGGTTTGAAGGACCTACCAAATATGTTGCAAGTCCTTTTCCCAACTCTTGCTGAAAATGAGGATGTCATCCAAATATAAAACCACAAACGAGTTTGTGAAAGGCCACAAGATGTAATCCATGAAACTCATAAAAGTTGCATGGGAATTTGTCAACCCAAAGGGCATGAACAACCACTCAAAAAGTCCCTTCTTGGATTCAAAGGCGATATTCCATACATCTGTGGGCTCTATTGGAACTTGGTGATATTGGGACTTCAAATCAGACTTGCTGAAGTACTTGGACCCCTTGAACTATTCAAAAAGGTCATCAATCTATGGGATCGAGTACCTTTTTTGATGATTATTTTATTTAGTGCCTAATAATCAATGCATAGTCTCCATGCCTCATCCTTCTTTTGTACAAGTATAATTGGGCTCCCACAAGGTGAACAGGTTGGTCGAATGTGCCCTTTTTGTAGCAACTATTATATCTGCCTCTTGATTTCGTCATTTTTCAGAAGAGAGTGGCAATATATTGGCCCATTGGGTAGAGGAGTTCCAAGAGTCAGATCCATCGAGTCCTTGAACTGAGAATGCAAAGGTACTCCTGTGTGTGAGGAGAATATGTCCTTGTATTCTTCCATGACCTTATCAACTTGCTTTGTCTATGTAGAGGGACCCTTTCCAGGGGCCATGAATGTGGCCACAATCTTCCACTTACTTTGAGAGTGAATAAAAAAGAAACTAATTTCCTAGTATGGGAGATGATCTTGCTGCATTTCTTAGTAGAGATCAAGGAGATGGTAGTAGGCGAGGCTACCTATGGTATCCTATATGGTTTCCTTCCCAAAGCAATAATAATAGTGTGAGGCTTGGACTCATACACAACATGATGCTTCCAAAAATATGGTTGGCCTAATAAAACATCAAAAACTTCAAGACGAGAAACATAACATAGTACCTTGTCTGTGAAGGACTTGATGTTGTAGGGAAGGTGACATTGTTGGTTGACATGAAGATCTCGTCCTTGGTGGAGCCAACCGATGGTATATGGTTGTGGGTTGGGGTGAGGTCAATAGGCCCAACCGCTTAATGACCTCTACTAAGATGAGGTTATTTTTCCCCCACTGTCGATAATGAATTGTAGTAGACAACCCTTCACCCACATCTGTGAGTGGAAGAGATGCACCCCCTCCTCTGGATCTTCAAGCTTAGTCTTATGGACCTTGGTGGTCACAATGGTGGCACTGGTTTCTACATCAATAAGTTGCTTCCCCTTATTGGGTTTTGGCTCAAAATCAGAACATGCATTGAAATTTGAAGATTTTAGCTTGACCACCAATGATTTTTTGGTGTGACACTCATTTTTGTTGTGGGTGGGGCTCTTGTGGAACTCACACCACATTCCCTTGTCCTTCTTTGTCTCCATGGTGCCATTCTTTTCTTGTGGCTAAGATGTGTTTTCCTAGGGATTTCCACCTTAGATTTGTCCTTTGTTCCACTGTTTTGGGTTTCCCTTTCCCTATTTCAAATTCATAGATCCAAAGTCTCACTTCTTTGGTTTAAATTTTTGTTTAATCTTGGTAGCATATTCGTATGTTGCACCAAGTGAGGAAATGTCCAGGAACTCCATTTCTTGCTAAATTTATTTGTGCATACAACCACGATATTTTGTTATTAGATGCCACTCAGAGTCTTTTACACCCATCTTTGTGTGTATAGTATAAACAATATTTGTGATCTCATGTACATATTTGTCCCTTTACAGTTGTAGCGTGGTCCATTGTATGCACTTGTCCCCATAGCTCCCAAAAGGGTAATATTGTTCCTTGACAATGTCTCGGAAAGAGTTCCAAGAGGATGCAACTGTAAAAAGAAAGGTTTCTTCAGACCTTTTCTCATAGTAAGTTTCCCACAAGTCCTTAACATGGGGGCAGCCTTAAGTAGTGAAAAAGTAATATTTTCCCTATCGGAGAAACTATGGACTGAGAAATAACCTTCCAATAGACTTAACCATTTATATACAACATCTACGTGTATCTAAAATTCAAATATGGGGATATCGAAGTTAACTTGTACCTTGAAGGGGGTGGTGCCTCCGAAGTAACTAGTGGATGAAGATGTGTCACTTGTTGGCATTTGATGAAGGATTTGGGAAAAGTTATCCATCATCTCATTCATTTACTGCTCAACAACTTCTTCGAGCAACAATTTGTTAAGATTTCCTACTCCCTCATCTTTCGTTTCTTCCACCTTGGGAGGCCATCAGTGTCAACATGGATGGTATTGTAAGGGTTCAACCAGTTCAAGTCCCAACTCCTTATACCCCGAGCTTGTTGGGGACATGCACAAAAAAAAAAAGAAAGATAAGACTTCTCTGATACCAATAATTTGGATTTATGAAGGAACAATATGAAATATATATTTAAACAGAACAAAGAGATACAACAAAAGAACAAAACTTCAATTGATTAATAACAAGTACTGAAAATTGTTTACATGTAGAATGGAATAAACTAGCTTGGATGATGGTATCTTATCTCTGAGAAGAGATGTGACGTCTATGTGCCTTTTGAATTGTGTTACAATGAGGCTCAAAGGCCAATTTATCATAAATAAGATGTGTGAAACCCTAACCCTAGGAGATGAAGCACCAACGGTTTTCGACCCCATTAGGGTAAGTTGCACCACCAACTTCCCGGGGTCGTAACTTTGGCATATGATCTCTATTTGTCTTTCATAATACGTTATTTAAAATATCCCCATGAGGACGTGAAAAAGTAATATGTGAAACAATTTTTGACACTTTTCTAATCTCTTCGTTTTCCTACAAAATGTCTTTTAGGACCTCAAAATCGTTTCGGAAGTTTAGGACCCAAAAAACTACCAAAAATAGAATTTTTTTGCTAGAATTAAGCAAAATAAAAGGAAATAGAGTTCGGGATTGAAGTGGAATAAGAATTTTGCCACAAATATCCACCTAGATCAGTCCTCCCCCCTTAGGAAGCAATGGTCCCCATTGCGGTGTGTGCCTCCATGAGATGGGGAAACTTCTGCTGAATTTGGTCTTTGGTGAGCCACTTGCCTTGGTGCTAGAGATGACTGGCTTTGACAACCCTATACTATTGGATCCTTTGTTAGTGAGTGTGCTTAATCTATGTGTCCATTATCTAGTTATTCATGGTCTGTTCAATGCATTCTGGTTTGAACTCTCTTAGTGTCAATTGATGAAAAATGTTTGATGTCTCCAACAATGGTGGAAAGTATTGTTGAAGGTGGTCCACATTGAACACTAGGTGTAGGCCAAGGAATGGGGGAATGATGAGCTCGAATGATTTGTCACCCACAACCTTGGTTATGGTGTAAGTCCCATATCAGAGTGGTCAAAGCTTCCAATAGGCTCTTGTAATGCATTCCTTCTGAAAATGTAACCAAAGTTTGTCAACCACTTGAAACTCATTTGGCATCCAGTGCTGATCATGAGTTTGTTTGTACTTAGCATTAGGTTTATTGAGGATATCGTGAACCTGTTGGGGTATGTACTAGATATGTTCAATATATATAGTGGGTTTATCAACTTTTGACTCAACACGTGAAAATTATACCTCTGTAGTTGCAAGAGGAATTATGACATCAATGGGACACAATGGTTGAAATCAATTGCCCACTTGAAAAAGGTTTTAGCCAGTTGAGCTACAAATAGATCTATTACAGTTGTGTTCCACATAGGGAAGACTCTTGTCCCATGTTTGTGGATGCTTGGAGTTGTGCATGCGTAGTATGTGCATTGTCATCTTTTTTACAATCTCTCTCAGGCATCAGTCTGAGAATGGAATGCAGTTGACTTAGTGAGGTTAGTGTCCAATAAAGACTACAGGCTCAACCATAATGTGCTTACTAACCTACTATACCGATATGATATAATGGTCAATGGAATACCAAAATGAACTCACATTCGTTCAAAGAAGAGTTTGACAGCATATGTTGTTGTGATTCTCTTCTTATAGGCCATCAATATAACCATATTAGAAAGTCTATCGATAACCACAAATACACAATCATAACCATGCTTGGTAGAAGGAGGAAATACATATAGTCCACGGAGATGGATTCCCAAGGTCGGCTAGGAGTAGGCAGAGGATTGTAAATGCCTTGCTTATTAATGTTTGGCTTGATGATGGCATAGGTAGTGCATGATTTGATATATTTTCCAACATCCTGTTATATTTTTAACCAATAAAAATATTTCTACAACATTGCCAATGTCTTCATGACCCCAAAGCATCCTTCGACCCCTCTATAACACGCCTTCAAAACTATCTTTGAACACTCAATTGAAGGAACACAAATATGTACCAGATAGCACAATAGTCCACCCTAAAGGTGGAAGTATGTAATTGGCTTTCCATCCATCAACTTCATGTATGTGGAAACAAATTTCAAGTCATTTTCATATAACTATGGCCATCTAGAGGTCTCACGGCTACAAGAGTTGATAATTGTGCTTAGTTCTAGAATCGGAGGTCGACTGAGGTATTTTGCGACATGATTGGTGCTTCCATTATTATACTTTATGTTTAGATGGAATTCTTGCAGGTATGTGCACCATTTCTGATGGATATCATTCTACAACTTCCCCTATGTCTGCATAAATTGAAGATGGTGGTGATCTATGTAGATGATCGTTTCTTTCCCCATAATATAATGCTTCCATTATTGGTAGACCTGCACGATAGAGTACATATCCTTATCAGAGGTGGGGTGCCTATGAATAATATCAAAGAGTGTCTCATTGTGACATGCCATCGGGTGCCCTTACTGAGTGAGGACTACACCAATAGCATAATCTGAGGCAACTGTCTCAATATCAAATGGTTGTTGTAGGTTTGGCAAGGTGGGGATTAGTGTATATCAAAGATGATGTTTGAATTCGTTGAATTCCTTTTGCTGTGCCTCAGACCATTTTTTTTTTCTTTGCCCTTGGTAACTTGATCCAAGGGCTAAGTAATATGAGAGAACCCTAACATGAATATCTTGTAGAAATTATAAAGGTCTAAGAGCCTTCAAAGCTCTGTCACATTCATCGAAGTTGGCCAATCCCAAATGACTTGGATCTTAGCCAGATCCACATGCACACATTGCTCGTTGATTATGTAGTCCAAATATTGGACTTGTTCCATGCCAAAGGAGAACTTCTCCAAGCTGGCACATAGCTTGTGTTGCACCAGGGTTTGAAGGACCTACTGAATATGTTGTAAGTGCTTTGCCCAACTCTTGCTGAAGATGAGGATGTCACCCAAATATACAACCAAAAATAAGTTGGTGAAAGGCCGCAATATGTCATCGATCAACCTCATAAAAATTGCAAGGGAATTTGTCAATCCAAAGGGCATGACAAACCACTTAAAAAAGCCCTCCTTGGATTTGAAGGTAGTCTTCCATACATTTGTGGGCTCTGTTAGAACTTGGTGATATTAGAACTTCAAATCAATCTTTTGGAAGTACTTGGCCCCCTTGAGCTGGTAAATACAGTCATCAATCCATGGGATCAGGTACTTGCTTCTAACAATGATTTTATTTAGTGCCTCATAATCAATGACAAGTCTCCAGGTCATATCCTTCTTCTGTATGAGTATAATTGGGATTGCACAAGGTAAGAAGCTTGGTTGAATGTCACCTTTTTTTAGCAGCTCCTGGATTTTCCACTTGGTTTCCTCATTTTTGAGAAGAGAGAGGTTGTATATTGGCCCATTGGGTAGAAGAACTATGAGAGTCAAATCAATCAAGTGCTTGACATGACAGTGTAAGGGTACTCCAGTGGGTGAGGAGAATATGTGCCTCTATTATTCCATGACCTTATAAAATTGCTTTTGTTACATGGAAGGACCGTTTCTAGGGGCCATGGATGTTGCCACAATCTTCCCCTTGAATTAGAAAGAAAAATGATTTCCTGATCTATGAGATGATCTTGTTGCATTTCTTAGTAGAAATCAAAGAGATGGTAGTAGGCGGGGCTACCTCCCTTATCATGTATAGTTTCCTGCCTAAAGTAATAATAACAGTGTGAGGCCTAGACTCATACATAACATGACACTTCCACAAATATGGTTGGCCTAATAAAACAACATAAAATTTAAGAGGAGCTATATCACATAGTGCCTCGTCCGTGAAGGGTTTTATCTTGTAGGGAAGGCATCACTACTGGGTGACATGGAGATCTCATCCTTGGTTGAGCCACCCGATGGTATATGGTTGTGGGTGTGGTGTGGTTAGCAGGCCCAACCTCTTAATGACCTCTACTGAGATGAGGTTCTTTTGGCTCCCACTACCAATAATGAATTGTAGCAGAGAACCCTTCATCCACATCTGTGACTGGAAGAGACACTCCCCCTCCTTTAGATATTCATGCTCCATTTTTTGGACCTTGGTGGTCGTAATTGTGGCACTAGGTTTTGTGTAAAAAATCTGCTTCCCCTTTTCATTCCCCTTGTTGGGGTTTGGTTCATAATCAAAACATACATCAAAATATGAAGCTTTTAGCTTGACCACCAATGACTGCTTGACAAGACACTCATTTGTGTCATGGATCGGGCTCTTGTGGAACTCACACCACTTTCCTCTATCCTTCTTCATCTTTGTGGTTACATTCTTTTCTTGTTTCTTTAATGGGTTGTCCTTGGCCATTCCACCTTGGCTCTATCTTTTGTTCTACAGTCTAGGGAGGCTCTTTCCATGCATTGGATTTATAGATCCAAAGTCTCATTTATTTTGTTTAAATTTTTGTTCAATCTTGGAAGCATATCAATATGTTGCACCAAGTGAGGAGATGTCCAAGAACTTCAATTCTTCTTGAATATATTTGTGCAGACAACTGTGGTATTTGAGCACAAAATTTCACTCATTGTATTTGATACAAAACTTGTAGATTATGAAAAATATTTGTGATTTCATGCACATCTTGGCCCCTTTTCTGTCATACGTGGTCCATTGTATGTACTTGTCTTCATGGCTCCCAACAAGGTAATATTGTTCCTTGACGGTGTCTCAAAAAGAGTTCAAAGAGGGTATGGTTGTAAAAAAAAGACATTTCCTTAACCCTTTTTTGACAGTACATTTCCCACCAGTCCTTGACATGGGGGGCAACCTTAATCAATGCAAAAGTAATATTTTCCCTATCGGAGAAACTATGGACCGATAAATAGCCTTCTAGTAGACCTATCCATTTATCTACAACATATGCATCTATTTGAACTTTGAATATGGGGATATCAAAGTTAACCTACACCATGAAGGGGGTGGTGCCTCTGAAGTGATTGTTGGATGAAGCAGCGTCACTTGTTGGTGTCCACCGAAGGATCTAGGCAAAGTTGTCCATCATCTCGTTCCTTTTCCACTCAAGGGCTTCTTCAAGCAACAATTTGATAGGATCTTCTGCTCCCTCATCCTTCTTTAATTCCTCCATGGGATGCCATTGGTGTCGGTGAAGAAGGTCATAGAAGGGCTTAACCAGTTCAATTCTCAACTCCTTATACCCCGACCTCGTTGGGTACATGCACAAAAAAACAAAGTAAGATCAAACCGCTATAATACCACTAATATGGATTTATAAAGGAATGAAATGAAATACAAATTTAAACATAATACAAATATATAGTGAAATAACAAAACTTTAATTCATTAATAACAAGTATTGAAATTTTTTTACGTGCATAATGTACACATAATGGAACAAACTAGCTTGGACGATGGTAGTGTATCTTTGAGAAGAGAGGTGACAAATACATGCCTTCTAAACTATGTTACAATGAGGCTTAGATTGCTTTTTATCATAGAGAAGATGTGTGAAACACTAACCATAGGAGATGAAGTGCCAATAGTTTTGGGCCCTGTTGGGGTAAGTTGGACTGCCAACTTCCCGAGGTCGTAACTTTCTCACACAATCTCCGTTTGGATATCATAATACCTCGTTTGGAATATATCCATGAGAAGACAAAAAAATAATATCTGAAACAAAATTTCGCACTTTACTAGTGTCTCTGTCTTCCTAGAAAATGTCTTTTAGGACCTCAAAACTACTCCGAAAGTTTAGGACTCAAAAAACTACCAAAACTAGAAAGTTGTTCTAGAATTAAGAAAACTAAAAGGATCAGAGTCTGTGGTCCAAGTGGAAGAGGCAGATGGCCACCAATATCCACTTGGATCATAAGTCGATGGGTCGAATTCTGATCTTGCAACCTAGATCAATGATTTCATATCCTCTAAATTTCCTCCAACCATTGGAGGAAAGCCGAGATGTTGTTCAACCCTATCCGTTCTCTGATCTAGATCCCTTAAGTGGTCATGCAAATGGTCAAAAGATGTACAATATCCATGCAGATCTTGTGTTGATCCAATATAGTTCATCCCAGAAGAAACTTCATTTTCTAGTAACGATTTATGGTCTACATGTATTTATTAAAGCATCCTCTCATATGCCATGTATCTAGGATCCAATTAACCAACTCCGTAAGGACCTCCCTATCTAGGAAGGTAGTCCTATGGGAGGATGATTCCCCCTTAATCTAGGCAAGCTCCTCCCAAAATTTAGCTAGCTTGATCTACTTGTAGTATGAGGAAAAATCTTCTATTTGGTGATGCATTTGGGAGTGACCTCTATAATGGCCCTCAATATTACAACAATAATACTACAACTCCGAAGATTCTAGCGTTAATTGTTAGCCTAAGGTTCTTACAAATTAAAGAGAGGCCAACACTATGTGTGTAGTATGTACTTTTCCTTTTCCTTTGCTAACTTTTATATGGGTGAAAACATTGAGATGAGATCTAGTTATTTATAGACCATACTAACTACTCTATGCTATAGGAAAAATTCAGAATTGCAGGAAATGAAAGATAATATACAAACTATGATAATTTAAATAAAAGGAGGAAACCCATATTAAAAATTAATAAATCAAATCATGTCTATTCTACTGTTCAATGAAAGCAACCGCTAAACTAAAATAGAGCATGCAAATGTCAAGCCCTAATTCTATAGGAAAAAGATAATTTCTACAACAAGTTAGGTTGAGGAATCTAATTGGTCTCTTTGCTTCTAGATTCCATATTTAGGGTTTTATGGATATTTTAACATATTAAGGAAGGTGAAACATGAGTTCGATGCAAGTTTAGATATGTTTCGGAAGCAAAATCTAAAATGTGACAAGTGTTCTTATTTTGCTACAGGAGATAGTCCAGCAAGCAATGGAATGTGCTGAGGAGTGGCAATGTGAAAGAAAAGGGAGGCTAATGAAGGCTAAGTAATGATAAAGTAATTATGTCGATGTCATCATGTCAATGGTAGAATGGTTTTTCCAAAGAATGAGTGGATGTAGAGTCTCCTATAACTCTGCAAAAAAAAGGAATTGTATAGCTGTAAATGAAATAATGATAGAAAATAAATAAATATCAACAACTAAAGTTAATTTAAATGCATGAAAAGATGGTGCTAAAATAAAAAAAACCGTTGTTAAAGCTACCATCTAGTGCTCAAAATATTTTGCAAGAAAACTTTTAAAAGAAAGCTAACTAATTACTCATGCATAAAACAATTCTCATAAATAATTTGCAGAAATGGAAAAGTTCGTAAAAGATGATAATACAAAAGGGGTCTTGAGTACCTAGGGTTTTCTCTAACCCAAAGAATATAAGATCCCTAAAGTAAAATATTGTAAGAACCAAAATTTTCTTTCATTAACTTAAAAATTTCATGTACATCAAATGTTGCATAATTGAAACTCCTAAAGTTTTATACTACTAATTCTTCCACTAAATTCAACTATCTTGATGATTCTTAATGGGATACTTGAGACCTATATTTATACAAGATGAGTGAGGGGAAAATTCCTTGAAAGGAGAAATACTTTCCCCACAAAATTACTAAAAAATAAGATCATGCTCCATGAGTGGCTTCATAGCTATAGGGAGGAGTATTTAGTGCTCCAAGATAGCCGAGTTTGATCTTCCCGTATCAGGGGACATGTCCCATAAATTTATCTAATTAGATATCCTTGTGATATGTGCCAAATATTCTCAATATCCTACATCATAACCACATTAGGCACAAAAAACATGATAAATTTGTTTAACCTTCCTAATAAATAACTTAAATTAAAAAAAACATTATAAAGTGTAAAAGGGAAGGTCTAATACAACTTTTATGTGCTTAGGAAAGATTAGATGGGCCTTATGTTTTACCTAATTGGATGGCCCATCCTAACCCCCTATTGAAATTGTTGTTCATCCTCTAAGAAACCTATTCTTCTTCCTCTCTATTTTTCCTCATTCATTTCCCTGATGATCTGTTTAATATCCCATGTTGTGCTAGAGGTGGTCATGCCTATTGGATAGAAACCTATATTTTTATTAATGTCCTCCCACTTCCTTGATTCTTCTTCTTGAATTTGATGCTCCAGTAGACCTAACAACAATGGAGGATTGAATATATGTCCAATCCATTAGACTTCAAGCATCTACTTTTAGGTCCCTATAATACTAGTGATTCCCCATGATAATTTTCATTGTAGCCCCTTATTGTTATTGTTGTGCCACTGTTGTCCCCACATTGTTATTATTCTACCCCATAGAAACCCACTATGGTTATTGTTGTGCCCTTATATTATTATTGTTATGTTGAATTTGATTATATTGTGACCCCTTAGACTCCTATATATAGAAAGGAGGTTTTGTCATTTGAATCATCCAAGAATTTCTCATTTGTGTAATGTAAAGTAGATTTCCCCCTCAAAGAGGCTTCTTTTGAAGTCATTGATCTATCTTTTCTTCTATTTTGTGAGCTGGTTGCATAACATTTGGTATCAGAGGTTTGGATTTTAGGGTCTCGCTACTCCAAACAGGTCATTGTGGAATTTTCGCTATAACTTTTTTTATACAACGTTTCAGAAGCTGAAAAAAACCCATTTGAGTTGAAATCTTGATGATCCTCGGTTTAACATTTCAGAGCTTCTCGTGCTATATTTTCATATATATGATCCAAGGAAGTTAGGGTTTTTGCAGGATCCCGAATTACATCCCAAACAAGTGACCGTGGGAAAATCGTCATAACTTTCCCTCTAAGTATCATATTGAAATTTCATCAGAAGTTATAGAAAGAGGACGGGCTGTAATTTTCTGTGCATAGTTTTCAGATCCATAGGATTAAACAATGACACGTGGCACTTTGTACAAGTTATCTCTAAGGAAAAAGTGTATAATCAGGTCATCTTGGGAGATTTGACATAACTATTTCTTGGAGAATCCAATTTTGATAAGGTTGTTAGCATTCAAAAGGGGACTTAGAGGGATACCACAGTTCACAATTTTAGGCCTTAGAGATCAAAATTTCAGAGATACATTAGATTCAATATCAAGCTCCTACAAATAAACAAAAGGTGTGTAGTCATTTTAAAAAATTGCATAAGTTTTGTTTGAAAAATTAGTTTGAAGTGATTAAAAGGGAATAGTGAAGAAAATTATCATTAGTTGATGCCCTGAAGAAAGAAAATTGGAACACCTAGTAAGCAAACTGAAAACTCTACTATGACACATGAAGAAGAGGAAGAAATGCAACATGATATATCAAAATTACGAGACCAAGTGAAACAAATTTCTCTCTCACAAAAAGTAACAAAAGCTAAGATGGATGGTTTGAAGAATGACATCAATGGTATGAAAGAAAACATTTAAGATTGGAAGAAAGGCATGGAACGGTGGAAGGAATGTTTGACAAAGTTTCTACAAGAAAGGCTTCCTAATGGTGAAAAGGTAGTAAAGAAAACTCATAATGAGAACAAAAGAAATGTTAATCATGATTCGAAGAATGAAAAAATTCAATATTTGAAGAAATATGTGGAAGGTTTGAAGGAAGGTTTGGCAAAGTTGCTACAAGAAAGGCTTCCTAATGGCGAAAAGGTAGTAGAGGAAACTGATGATGAGAACAAAAAAAATGTTAATCATGATTTCATAGACTCTAACGTTGGAATAAAGACCCACCACATTCTAAAGATCGATATGAGGAAGTTTGATGGCAAGGATCCTCTAACATGAATACTACAGATGGAACAATATTTTGATCTCCATAATGTGAAAAAAACTCAAAAGATATGCATTGCAACTTTACATTTGGAACCCAATTAGTTTGTATGGTATCGATGGCTTTGGTCTCATGAATAAATTTTCACTTGGTCAATTTTTACAAATGAAATGATAACACATTATGAGGATACAAAGAGCAACACCTTCTTTAGCCAATTGATAAATCTCAAACAAAAGGGTTCAATGGTGGAGCACATTGAGGACTTCCAAAAAATGAATATAAGGGTAAGTGATATTCCATATTCCATATGATTTATGTTTTCATAGGGACTTTAAAGAATAACAACCAACATGAGGTTCGCCTTTGGGAACCTGATTCATTGGAGAAGGCATTTAGGTTGGCAAGAAAAATTGAAAGAAACATTATGGCAACAAGGTAACCTACCACTCACAATTATAAAGATGGAAGTGTTGTTGCCCCAAGCCTTCCACAACCTACAAGGTTGACACCACAACAATTGGAAGAAAAAAAAGAAAAGGCACTTTGTTACAGTTGTGATAGAAAATACACTAAAGGTCATAAGTGTGTTGAGAATAAATTATTTTACATAGATTGTGAAAAGGAGGAAGAAAAGGAATAAGAAATGTCAAAAGAAGTGGATATACATCAAGAATCAACCATAAAGAAAGATGAAATGAATCCAACCATATCATGTAATGAATTGGCAAGAATTACTACTCCTCAAACTCTCAAGATGGAAGGGCATATCAAGAAGAAAAAGGTAATAGTGTTGATTGATTCGGGTAGTAACCATAACTTTATTCATTGTAAGATAACCAAGGAATTGAATTTATTCCTATATCCAACACCAGAGTTTCAAGTGATGGTTGCAAATGGAGGAACCATAAATTTCTCTGGAAAGTGACATAATATCAAGCTATCCATGGGAGAATATGTATTGAATAGTCCTATGCTTTCTTTCCAATGGGTGGTGTTGATGTTGTACTAGGAGTCCAATGGATACAATCTTTGGGTACGATAGCTTTTAATTTTCAAGAAGTTTTCATGAAATTTTGTTGGGAAGGAAGGAGATTTGAATTAAGGGGTATCCTAGGGAAACCAAGTGTTATCACCAAAAAATTAATCATCTAGCCTAATTTACTAGATGGATCGAAGTACACCATGTAAAGCCAATTTTACCATAGTCAAATTGCTTTCACTTTGAGAAATTATGTAATAAACCACCTTTGTTAAGTAATTTATAGTTAAACCCATGGAGAATAATTAAATAAATCATTATTTATTTGATTTTCTTCTAGGAATAATTAATTAAACCATTGTTCAATTATTATTCCTTGTCATATTTGACCGAATTATGAAAATAAATAGATAAATCATTAATTATCTTATTTTTCTCTAAGAATAATTAATTAATCACTAATTAATTAGTATTCTTTGTCAAATTTGACTAAATACCTTAGGAATAATTAAATAAATCCTTATTTATTTATTATTCCTTAACCAATTCCTTGAGATGATAAATAAATCATTTATTTATTTATTATTTCTAAATAAAATTTTAAATACATTTTTCCTCCTAACCAAATATAATAAAATATTCAAAATGGTTATTCTAAGAATGGGGTTAATAATATTTTATTATTGCTCATTTTTTTTTGCTAAGTATGTTTAATCTATTAATAAGGAAAAAGCTATTTACAGAGAGAGCGCTTGCTGTAAGAGAGGACAGCCAAGCTTAGCATTCCAAAACACTAGTTCTGAGACTGCCCCAACAGAGGGGAAACCAGTTTGAAGGGATCAAAAATACCAGAAGACACATAGTCCATAGTTTTTCAAACAGTACAAGAAGGTTAGCAAAAATTGACAGAACATCTAGCTGGATGTTCCTACATGGACAAAAAAAGAAAATGAACTAGAGCCTAAAAGAACTGCCACCTGGCATTAGGCACAACGAGCTCTGTGGTCGGCTCTTCCTCTATCGGGCAGCCCCAATTTTCACAGTTGTCCAACGGATTTGGCTCCCCATCTCCTTCCTCCCACCGCGTGTCCTCCTTATTCTGCGTTTGCGTCTCCTTGCCTCGCGAGGCCTATTGAGGCTTTGGATCCTTGCCCCTGTTCTGCATTGCTTCCTTCCCCTTCCTCTTGTGCTACCCTTCAAGCTCAGGTTCCATGGCAGAGCGCGGGTTCTGATGGGCGCCTAGTTGGCTAGGCTCTGCCCTGAAATTAGCACTTCCCGAGTAGAGGCCCTGATTGTTCTGAGCCGCTTCCTCTGTAAATAGGATGGAAATGGTGGCCATAATGATAGGCTGGTTCAACATGCTCTTGAAGTGGAAGAGCGTGGTTTGGGGGGACAAATTTCTTGGCAGGGGGAAGGGAGCCGAATGAAGACGCCCCCGCCCACTCCTCCTATTGGGATAGTGGGGGTTGTTAGCTGTGGAGGAGGGAGAGCTCGAGGAGCTTCGCCTCCTGGCTTGCTGACGAGAGCTTCCCCTCTCGAGCCTCCCCTTCTGCTGATAAGCCGCTGCCTCACCATGACAGAGTGGATGAAAGAACGAGCGCTCAGAAGAAAACATAGGAGAGCTTGAGCTTGCGGAGGGCACATCTCAGCAACACGGCAGAGCTCGAACCTCTCCCATTACCCACCTCCTCCCAACCAGCAATGCTTGTGAAGCCTTCTGTAGATGCCATAGCTGTCTCGGATTTTAACAAAATTCACCGCGTCTCGGCTTTCCTCCGCCATAACTGCTGCATTCAATGCAGCCGAAGGCCGTCTATCCCCAAAGCATATGGAGGCGATGGTCCTGACCTTTGCTCGCTTGTATCAGCCTATTTCTCATTGTGTGAGGCCATGTGATGGCCCTTGCGACTGAATTAAATGTGTCTTGCCGCTGACCATGTGGTTTGGGGCTGGCAGGTGTCGGTCGACACTGCTCCACCCCTGTCCCATCCGTCTATAGCCCTGGTGAAACACCCGCATCCGGGGAGTTTGCTTCCTTTTGGAGCAAAGTGATACATTCCTATTTTTGTTCATGTTTCTGAAGGATATTAAGGCTCCTTGCAAGGAGGGGGTGCTTGTATTCAACTCCCATATTGGCAAGGAGGTCCGCCACCTTGTTGCTTTCCCTTCTTACATGTTTGAAGATGATAGCCCTGTTGTTGTTGAGGGTGTTTTCTATGGCCTCCAACATTGCCTCCAATCTCCAACTAGTGGAGATCTTATTTGCATGAGCTCCATTGAGCAGTTGTGTAGCCATGTTGATGAGGAGTTGGGAGTCTCCTTCAATCTCAGCTAAGTTATTTGTATCCCACCCTATATTGCCGAGATATATTAGAAGAGGAGAGCCCTTGTAGTCCCTGAAAATGCCACTAAATCCTGCTTTCCCTGGGTTCCCCTTAGAAGCTCCGTCAAAGTTAAGTTTGTATCTTTGCTTTGGGGGGGGCTGCCATTGATGTGTGCGATCATTTATTTTTTCTTTGGAAATGCCTTATGTGCTTCCCTGGGGCAGTTGGAGGTTCCAGTTGTCCCATATTGTTTGTTCAGTAGCATGCATGGGAAAGTCCTCCGGAAGCCAAGTTTTGAGAGCCAAAGTTTCTTTCAGATTCGTGACTAGCTTGTCCCAAATAATTTCTGATGGAGTGCACTGGTTTTTAAAGATGCGCTTGTTCCTTTCTTTCCAGACTGTCCAGGTGAGGAGGCCCGGAATAATTCTCTAGAGGTAATTTAGGACAACACTTTTATAGGGACTTTGGTACCAGAGGCGAATGGAATTAATGATGTCTTCAGATGGTTGACAATTTCTTTGACATCTGAAGCTGGATTTCTCCCATAGCTAGTTGGCTAGGGAGCAGGAGTCCAAAAGATGTTGTATAGTTTCTTCTTGTGAGCGGTAGTTGGGGCACATGGAAGGCCCCTGTATTTTCCTTTTTCTTAAATTGTCCCAGGTTAGGATTTTCCGATGTTCGATGAGCCATAAGAATGTCGAGACTTTGGGCCAAATGATGGGTGTCCAGATCCATCCCCAGATGGGATCCGGTGGCTTATCACCTTGGGACTTGATTTTGTGGGCTTCTTTTGTGGTGAAGGATCCTCGTGGGGTGTAGCCCCATCTTAGTAAGTCCTCACCTTCATTGTTTCTGATTTTTCATTTTTGGAGCTCTGTTTCCAAGTTTTCTCTTGTTTGGGTATCGATTTTTCTTATCAGTTCTTTCGGGTGCTTCCATTGCCTATATCCTTGATTGATCCCCTGTGACCACTGTTGATGTACCTTCTCCTTTTGTTGTTCCTCTCAATCATTGCTGGGCTGAATATTAAGAACCCTATCAAGTCTGGGAAGTTGATTCCACGCGTCTGTCCAGAAACGAGCTCTGTTGCCACCTCTAATTTTTGAAAAGTTGTGTTGTTGGATGAGGGGGGAGTGTTGACTGGCCACATTCCACATCAACGATCCTTTCTCCACAGGGGTGAATCTGATCAGCTCCTCCATCGATTTGTGGTTAGCATATTTGGCTCGCCAGATGACGCCCCAGGGCTATTTGGTGCTGTGACCCATTGCCACCAGATTCTCGCCCCCATTATTTCATTGCTTTGGCTTGGATCCCTTAGGCCTAGCTTGCCCTTCTCCTTGGGTTTGCATATAGTATTCCAATTGACAAGGGCCCATTTATGATTAGTTCCATGAGAGCCCCATAGGAAATTGCACTAAATATCTCTAATTCTTTTGAGAGCCCATTTTGGCGCTGCCAAGATTGAAAAGAGATAGAGGGGCATTGCTTGAAGCACTGCTTTGATAAGAATTACCCTACTTGATATGTTCAGAGCTTTAAAAGTCCATGAGGAAAGGAGAGATTCCAACTTATCAAGGAGTTTATGCCAAGAGGCATTCTTGATGGCCGAGTCAATGAGAGGAGGCGTGTGGAAGAAAAAGATATACGATTTGGCTTTGTTGATACTGGTGCCCGAGGCTTTAGAGAAGTACTTCAGGAGGGTCTTAAAGATGGATGCTTCTTGAACTGATGGGTATCTAAAGAGCATATTGTCATCCACGAATTGTTGATGGGTGGTGGCAGGGGTATTGTGAATAGATATTCCTTTCAGCATCTGCGAATGACGGGCATGCTTGATGAGTCTACCCAACCCTTCTGCCATTAAAACAGAAAGGAAGGGAGATAGAGGATCCCCTTGTCTGATTCCTCTGGAGGGGCTGAAAGGTCGAGAGGGGATGCCATTGATGAGGATGGAAAAGAAAGTAGAGGAGATTAAGCTGTGAACCCACCACACCCACATAGGAGAGAAACCAAAGGCATTTAACATTTTTTGGGTATAGGTCCAAATTAATTTGTCAAAAGTTTTGGATAGATCAATCTTGAGAATCATACCTGCCTGATTGGAAATCTTAAGGGAATGTATGATTTCATGAGTGAGAATGATGCCATCCATTATTTGTCTACCCTCAACATACCCAGATTGTTCCGACGATATGAGTAGGGGTATCAGAGGCTTCAACCTGTTTGAAATAACCTTAGAGATGACTTTGTAGATGACGTTGCAGAGTGCAATTGGGCGATATTTTTCCGAAGTGGTAGCGCCCTCTTCTTTGGGGATGAGAGCGATGAAGGTTGAGTTGAGCACCGGTAGCAACCAATGAAGAGATCGAGATTCCTCGAATACTTGCCATACTTCTTCTCTAATGAGCTCCCAGAATGAGTGGAAGAAGGTGGTAGAGAAGCCGTCTGGCCCAGGTGCTTTGCCCTCCTTGAGTTGTTTCATGGCTAAGTCAACCTCCTCTGGCTGGACAGGTCAGAGAAGGAGTTGGTTGTGGTCCTCTGTGATGACTTTTGGGACATGTTGGGTAATCTTTTCTATAGCTCTGCTTCTGTCGATTTGAGGTTCTTGTAGAACATCCTGGAACTAGTTGATTAATTCCTATTCTATCTCAGTGTGATCCTCCACTCTTTCCCCTCCTTGCTTTTGGAGAAAGGAGATAGTATTGTGCATTATCTTTTGTATCGTAGTCCTATGGAAGAATTTAGTATTTCTCTCGCCTTCTTTCAGCCATTTGATTCTGGATTTTTGCTTCCATAGGATTTCTTCCTGCTTGTTTCTGTCCTCCAATTGATTTTGTATGTCTTTCTCCCTTTCCATGCTTTCTTCTCTATACCCCTTTGTTATTATCTGCTGCTGGAGCGTCCATTTCCATGTTGAGGTTTTGTTGAGCCTAAAAGATATTACCAAAAGTTTCTTTATTCCAAATTTTTATTTGAGCTTTCAAATATTTGAGTTTCTGTTGGAGTTGAAACATTCTTGACCCTGTTGGGGCTGTGAAGTTGTTCCAAGAGTTATTGATGAAGTCTTTGAAAGTGGGATGGGATAACCAACATGCCTCAAATCTGAATGGACATCTGGTAGAGTTGCCTGGTCGCTACCATTGAAGTGCTATGGGCCAGTATGAGGGAGGATGGGTGCTGAATGATCACCCCCTAAATGAATGACGCTATCCGAGATGAGGAACCTATCGAGCTTCGATGCTATTTGATGCCTCCCAATCCTACGATTTCTCCAGGTGTGAACGCCATTGGGAGTTTGCATGTTGATGAGCGAGTTGTTGTGGATAAAATCTTTGAAGTGATTCGTGTCCTCATCCAGCTTGGCTCGTCCACCTCTCTTTTCCTCTAATTTGGTGATCATGTTGAAATCTCCGCCTATGAGCCAGAGAGAATACTCTCTGTTGGAATTGAGGTTTGCTATGGTGTCTAAAAGAGCAATTTTATTGGGCGCATCCTGGGGAAGTAGACATTGGTCATATGTCCATGGATGTTGGTCCCGATAATATGAATTGTTGCCTGGATGAGATTGTGGGAAGCATGGAGATTTGACAACGAAATTTTTTGGGTATTCCATGCAATTGCTAAGCCTCTAGAGGCTCCTGATGCGTCCACTTCCACTGTGTTGCATCCTGGCCAAGCTTTTGTGAGGATGCTTCCCAGGATATTGCTGTTGCATTTTGTTTCTTGCAAGAAAAAGATCTGGGGTTGTTCCTGCCTTATCATGCTTCTGATCATTCTAAGTTTCCCAGGGCTATTGAGCCCTCTTACATTCCATGAGATGAGCTTCATTGATCACTGTGTGGTGTGGGCCTATAGTACTTTGTCAATTTAGCATATCGGCCTGAGTTGACCAAGATTTTACCTACTGCTATAGTTCGCTGGAGACCGGTTTTTGTCCCTCTCTTTTTAGAGTCCTTTGGTAGGAGATTGCCATCCCATTGACTACCTGGTTGTATGCCTATTTGTTGTTGCTGATATGCTCTGGAAATGATTGTTTCTAGAGTACTGAGCTGGTGCTCTTGAATTTTGTCATACTCCTTTTTTCTGCAGGCTTGATCCAATCCAAAGATGTCTATCCCTTTTAGATCTATGCTCTCTGGTTCTTCCTCCATATGCTGCACCTGACTGTTTTCCTCTGTGATAAGCGCTAGCTACCAGGTTTGATATTGCAGGTCATCCGTCTCCATGGCTTTAGAGGTTCCCTCGGGGTGTTCCGAGTTTTCTTTGAGGGTTTCACTTGATTTAGAAGTGGTTCCCTCCACTTCCATTTCCTTTGCATTTCCCTTTGGTTCTGTTTGGCTTTCTTTCATGTTCACATCCTCATCTCTGGGGAGACGAGATGTAGGTGAGGACTGTGGAGGGGGGATAATCGGATTGGAGGCGCTAGGCATGGAGCTGTTTTTCAAGCTTGGGGGAGGCTCTGCTATGGCTTGAGCGAGAATTTCAAAAATATTACTTGTGGAAGGGATAGAGGCCATTTATTTCAGGGTTTTTTTCCCGGATGAGGGCTTTTTATGCGCTCTCTTACAGCTAGGGACTTTGGTGAAACCCTCTTGGGCATGCGTATCAGAGGAATTGAGGTCAAAGGCTTTATGATTCAGCAGGCAATCCCTGAAGAGATGTCCGTGAGCATGACATTTGTGACAGCGAAAAGGTACATGTTCATAATCTAGGGGTTGAATCCATTCATAATCTTCATGAGAGAGACTTACCGAATCTAGGAGGGTGTTATCCAGGCGCATGAAGACGCAAATGCGGGCATAGGATGTGTATCTTCGAAGCTTCGTTTCTTTAGCTGCTTTGATGTATTCCCCCAGTCCGTTTCCAATTTTTTTTAGCAACCCTTCACTCTAGTATTCCTCTGGCAGTGAGTACCTTCTAATCCACACTGGAGCCCAGGAAAGATCTTCCTTATCCGGATTAAATCTTGCTACCCAATCCCTTAGATATAATCCTGCTGAGTTAAAAAAGTATGGCCCTTCATCCATGATTCTAAACTTGTCTTCAAGGCAAAGGAATATAACTGTAAAGAATCCCTTCAGCCCCAGCTGCAGTGATATGTGGCCTTTGGGTTTCCACTTGGCAGCGATCCAACCATGCAAGGCTTTTTCTGTTCGCCAGAAACCTATAAATTTTCTGATGAGTGCATGATATCTCATGTATTGGATTCTTTCATTGATCTCCTCGCTGGGCAATTCTATCTTGGGTCTTTCAGCTGCTATTAGCTTGCATGTGCTTGAAGTAACTGTGGTTTTTCCCCCTATCTTTTCTTTCCCTTGCGGCGCTTCTCGGCGTTTTTCTGCTTGACAGTCAGGATCTTTGGACTTGTGTTGCTACGTCTCCGTATTGTTTTCCCCTTCAGCGTGGATTGAGGTAAAGAGTATTGGCCTAGTTCTTCCTGTTGTGCGGTATTGGATCTAGAGGAGGGCTTGGCGCCCCCCCCCTCTTGATCGGTTTCTGTTAGGGTCCCACCCTAACCCCCTTATCTATGTAATGGGACCACATCATAGTCAAGAGTCAATAAAGCCCATATTAATAATTGTAAGTCGTTAATCCGCAATTAATAACGAAACCACAGTTAGTTGCAAATGGGCCATAGTATTAGATAGATGGTATTAATAATACACGATATTGGCCTGTGGTATTG
>APFE030566216.1:5911-39332 GCA_000404065.3 Pinus taeda | reverse complement strand
ATATATATAAATGATTAAAATAAAATATTTTGTAGTTATATTTTTTTAATGTTTATAAAGATTAATTTATGTACATGTAAGATCTGTTTTCATTGGGTTTGCTTTTTTTTAAACCTTGATACAGATTTTAGATTGGCTTAGTAAGTGACGACATTGTTGGTTTGGGATTGACCCTTTTCAAGCTGTAATTTGATTTTGGTCATTTGATTTGATTTTGGATCAACCCTTTTAAAGCTGTTAAATATCACGGGTCATTCTTAACACAATTGTTAATGCTTGTTGTGCTCAATTCAATCACTGCACGCTGCTGTGTTGCTGAAAATTGAAGCGCTTCAATTCTTTGAAACCCATGCCTGCTGTTGCGCTTCAATTCAGAGACAATTCTCTGATACCCATGACTGCTACTGCACTTCAATTCAATTCAAATTCTCTGATACCCATGGAAGTTGGTTTGCATAACCCAAAAACAGAGGTCTATATGGTGCTTATTAAACAGGGCCATGGAACTTGTCTTGCACTGCCAAAACAAGCAGGTCTGATAATGTATGTATAAAATGTGTAACTTATCTCTTAGAATTTGGGAGGATTAAATAATTGAATCGTATATTATATTGTCTCGTGCAGGACTTATGTTGGGAGCTAAGCGGTTATAACATTTATCAACTATGCAGAGAACGCATAGATTTCAGGGGAATCTTAACTGAATACATTTCTTTTTTCACATGATGCGACGCAGAGAATTACATGAACTGTACTTGTACTACTGTGCTAAAATTATTTTATGCGGCATGGTGGACAAGACAGTATAAAAATAGTGGTGAGATTCGTCCAATCTTTTCATCCTAAAATCTCTTTCTGTAGATGTTGGATTTCAAATTATGCACTGTTTTGTTTTGTAGCTGTTCAATTTTTTCTCTCACAAACGAATTGGGTTTTGATTTTAATGATTCGGCAGAACAGTTGGATTCAATAGCCTTTCCTTTCAATATGTTTGACAAAGGACGCACATTCAAACAGTGCACTTATTTTGACGAGATCAGATCCACAGGGGTCGAGTGTTATGAAGGGTTTTTTGGTTTGTTTTTCCAAGATTGAGTAGGAGGGTTTTAATTATTGCGCTCTATTCTTCCGCTGAGAATGAATGAGAAGGTAATCGAATTTATGGTGGAGATGAAGATCCTTCTCTCTTTTCAAGTGAAATGATGAGCGGGCTAAGTGTTATGAAGGGATGACCTAGAAGGACAGTTTCTCCCGTATATGGAGAAGATGAGCAGCGTGGGGTGTTATATGGAGAAGATGAGAAGATGTGGAGTGTTACATGGAGCAGATGAGCAGTGTGGAGTGGAGGGGGTGGAGCTCGTGCCGGTATTCCCATCCCAAATTTATATATACATATATATATATGCCCTACGCCCTACTTGTACTCTAGTGGGACCGACCCCGACCCTGTGCGTGGAACGAATTCCATACAAAATCTCAAAGGAAAAGGCATGTCAGCGAGTGAGCGAGCAGAAAATTCATCTAATTTTATGGGAATCACAAATCAAAATGTCTGACCTGACCACTGTGTGTTGTCTATATCCTTCCCAGCCGCAGTCCACTCGATCTAGTCATTTATCATGCAAATATGGGTATATTTTCTTATTTTTCATCATGTTATACATTAAAAATGGGATAACCCCACCCCAGTGAACTTTATCAGTTTGATTTGATTATTGTAGGTTTATTTTCAGCTTCTCCATAGGAATGGATGCAGGGAGCAGCCAACTGATTGATGGGATTTAGGATGCTGCTCCTTCCCTGATTGATGGGCTTTAGGATACGCACGTGTCAATTTTGTTTTTGTTTTTGTTTTTCTTTTCAAAGCTTTTGTTAGATAAATCATAAATAAATATTAAATTTAGAAATAGAAATGAAAAAGAAAAGGATAGTTTTGTGAGGTAAGAATAGATTATGTAATTTTTTTTTTTATTGTCACTGACTTTTAAGAGATATTATTTTTGCAGAGAATGACTGGAATATATATGTATGGACAAAGCATTTACATGCCCCCCATGTTCATGACAGAAATTAGCATTTATTTATTCATTATGTAATTACTCTTGAAAATCTCATAATAAAAAAATTATTTTTTGTTTGAAGAGGCTAAAAAGCCCCTTCTCAATGCCCCTGAAAATGAACTATGGCTGTTCTTAAAGGGTTGTGCATCCTCTCTCCTTTTCCACTTCTTAGTTTTTAGTATGTAATTTTTAAATGCATTAAAAAAACTCTTGTTTTTGTATTCATGTTATTTTATGATTGATGGCATTTTTGTACTATGTTTGTGATTGTGTATGGTAATGTTTGATGTTTGAGTTTTATTTAATGCTTGTGTTTACAATGAATATGTATGCCATCAATCACAAACATAGTTCAATATAAATAAAACATTTTTTATTTAAATATTTTACATATATAATTAAAAAATGTATAAGATCTTTCTTAAGGGAAATTGGAAATTGTTTTATGTATATTATTTTATTTTTCCTTTTTAATCTAATTACAATATTATGTATTATTATAATAATTAAATTTAATTTTAAGGGGTGGTAGGTGTGACACAGGCAAGTTCCCTCTGCGGACAGAGGCAACCCCTCTAGCCCTAGACTGGGTCTATTCACCGCAAAGACAATACCAAAGAAAATTTCCTTAGAAAGATGGTGTTATGAAGGCCTACCTTTAGATCGATGTTCGATGAAGTCCTCGTCGTGTCATTCTAGCTCTTGTTCTTCTAATCACTTGTACCTGAAAACAACATGTAGAGAAACACCACGAATGTAATAGGAAACAACTAAACAATCTACTTGAAGAGTCAAGGAACCTCAAGCTATCGACATACAATTTCAACATGCGATATAGGAAACAAGCAATTGATTTGTATTAATATAAATCAAAGTAAAACTTACAACCGAACCTTCATGTCGTAAGTCTCCTCGAAGGTTTCCATCGGTATGTCTTCATAGGCATTTACTTTTGAACCATCTCCCAAGGGAACAAATGACTCTCTCTTCAGTTCGAAAGGTTGATGCTAGAAAGTTCTCAAATCAACTCTCCTCAAACAATATCAAGCCAAAATACATATGAGGCTACTTCCACACTCCAATAACACTCTCTACCTCTACTCCACTCTTAGAAACCTGAAACTATCAACTTACATCTAGCTATTATCCAGTTACATCCAAGCTACCCCCAAGCTTGCTCCAAGCTAACTGATCTCATTCATGGAGGAGACATGTATAGGAGGGAAAGGTTCCATAAGAGATGGGAGGAAGAGCTTATCTCTTAGGGAGGTTGCAGAAAAGGTGGAACAACTATCCCAGAGCAGAGAGGCGAGCCCAACTGACCCGACAACTAGCCCTAGGACCGCCCATGAAGCAATTTCATCTTGAAGTTTGGACGAGTAGTTTAAAAAACTTGCCAAATCTGGGTCGGCACGGGTGCAACATAGGGACAGAGCGAAGACTCTGCTAGGGCTAACGTTAAGTCGTCCATCTTCATGGGAGGGATAACTTCTGACCCTTGACAACCTAGAAACTTAGGCAGAAAGGGGTATGCTTCAGGGATAATGAACTGAGACAGTCTTCCTAAGACTACAAGGAAGGTTTTGGTTGAGGAATCTCTTTTGTGAGTTATTTGAGCATGTTTTGGATACCACTGTCATTTATTGCAATAACCAAAAGTGGGATTCACCTTTCATAGAACCCTATGTTCCACGACGGATCATAGCATATTGATATCAGGTACCACTTTATCCAGGATATAATACAATGGGGAGCAATAAGGCTCCATCACATCAGGACTGATGAACAAATTGCTGACATTTTCACAAAGCCCTTGGGGAAGGCCAAGTTCTTAGCCTTCTGAGAGAGATTTGGAGTCATGGAAAGGCCCTCCCATGAGGGTCACTCTTGAGTTGGACATTGAGCTTTGGGAGCTCCTAGGGGCCTGGGGTACTTCTTTGAGCTATATGAGTACAAGGTGAGTGGTTCAACTTCCCTTATGGAGTATATATACCCCAATATGATTGAGCACAAGGTGAGTGTTCCACCTTCCCCTATGGAGGAAAATATTTGAGAATAGGGTGAGTGGTTCACCTTCCCCTATGGTTGATGTCATATGCATAGGATGAGTGGTTCATCTTCTCCTATGAGTAGGATGAGTGGTTCATCTTCTCCTATGAGTAGGATGAGTGGTTCACCTTCTCCTGTGATTGCCCCAACATACATCATACCTTTACTGTATGAGACTCTTGGGAAGTACCTCTCATTTGTCCAATGAGATGGGAAAAGTGGTTATCGACCATATCACTACAGAGTGACGCATGGTATACAGTCATAATCCCTATGTCTCCTTAATTAAGGGATAATATCCTTTCTTTTAGGAATAACTGTTGCATGACTTCAGAAAGACTTCTAACTTGAATTTATCCAACTAATTAATCCATAATGAATTAATTAATTATTTCCAAGCAGATGGTGAGACTTAATTCGATTTGATTCACAATTTTAATTCAAGGACAAATTAAAATTGGAATATTCTAGATTCTATTTTTATCATTTCTTGTTGCTATTTTCAACAGATGGGGTCGAGGATGTCAGTTTGGGCTCCTTTCCCCTATAATGATGGAACTACCTCAAGGGATAAGTCCTTCTCCCACGATAAGAGGATCCATCTCGCATTCATATTTCCTATATAAACCTCCCTTCTTCCTAAACACAAGCTAGTCCTGGTGTTATAGTGGCAGAATTTTGGTTTGAGTAGACAAGCAAGCTATTACTAGTTGCAACTATCTAGTTGTGCGAGGGAGAAGTGTGTTTTGGTTTGGAGTGAAGCCTAACGGGAAGAGCTTTAAAACTATTATGATTGAGGCCATCATGGAATGCTAGTAGAGGTGTGTGGGAACCTGGTCTTGTCAGAGGAGGATTGCAACGTCAAGACAAATGGTTGTAATCTCCCTTTGATATTAATATATGCAACTATCGATAGATTTCCTACATGTTTTGTAATATTATATATTCATTGCTTAATGTTTCTTGACTTGTTAAGTAGGTTTAATTACAATTTGTCTATTATTATGTTTGTGTGTTGTTGTCGTATACTTGTTTTAGGAGCTTGACGAAGGAAGCGAGAGATAGCTGGAGTGAGCAAGCAAGGACATCATCAAGCATGATAAGCGACCAAGAGGTAGGCCCTCTTGATTGATTTTAAACTAAGGAAATCTTCCATAGAATGTATATGTTGTGGCTAGACCCATTATCAGGCTAGAGGAATTCGTTCATGTCCGCAATTATAATTTTACTTCACCACACCTATAAACATGGGATTAATTTCCCACTCAAGGTAGTGGTAAGGTTGGGCGTAGGAGAACTAACTGCCACAATGGGAACATGGGACTAATCACCCACTCAACGTAATGGTTAGGTTTTTAAGGTTTACTATTGCCTTTGTTTTTTGGTGTTTCAAAAAACCTCGACGTGGTATAAGAGCCATGGAAGAGGTTCAATTCCTCGAGTTGCATTTGAGGGGGGATGTTGGAGTGATTGTCACACTAACCTCATTATGAATCGATTAGGTGGAATAACCACCACCTTAGGAACATGGGACTAACCACCCACTAAAGGTAATGGCAAGGGTTTGGAAGTTTACTACTACGTGCAGAATTTGGTGTAATGGAAAACCTCAACATACATATTTACTTAATACAATTAAATGTGTGTGTGTGTGTGTGTGTATAAGCCCCAAGGATTAACTCAGTTGGTCAAAATTAGTGCCTCGCCATTCGGGAGGTCACAGGGTCCATGCTCCTCAAAGCCCTTGGGGTTAGGCCTAGCTAGCGGGCCGCGGGGCTAGATTCCCTTTGGGGTCGATCGACCCAGATTTTTCCGTGGACGTAACCGCCACCCATTGACCAGGGTGTTGGTGAACCACAACAAAAAAATAAAAAAATAAAAAACTATATTTAATACAACTAATATCTATATTTTCGTCATATATATATTATAAGCGCACACGCACACAGACACACACACTTACTTTTTCTCTCTATATGCATCTTTACATATTTAATTAATACAAGTAAATTATTTTATTGTAGTAAATTGTTAGATATATCAACAAAATTTCCATCAAACTTTTGATATCCAAAAATAGTTGTAAGGATTACAAGGACTTTGCCTCCCATACACTCATGTTATAATTAATATGAAACATCCTGAACTTTTCATTATATCACAGTGCCATCATATGATATTTAATTAAGGGTTTCCTATACTAGACCTTAACTTTTTTGGAACTTTGAATAGAACTCAACCATTGATATAGAGAAATATAGAGTGAGCCACAACTTTATGGAAAATATCATACATGGCATTACCTTTAAGGATGCTTAACCATTCAATGCCTCAATATTTGTCTTCTTATATGTCTAATCCTTACTTTTGTTTAAGTGAGGGATTATTTTGTTCTAGGAATGAAAAATATTTTGTTAAAATGAGGTTTTATTGGGGTATAATTAATAATGGAAAAAGATTCTTTAAATCTTGACCACTAAGATACGTATTTTGAATAACTTACTTTTATGATTGATCTTGATAGGTAAGGTTCTATACATGTTTGTCTCATTTTATTTTAGATAGAAGAAAATTATTATACATATATATCACAATCCAAGGAAATTGCCATAATAAGAAAGAACGTGTTGTTCATATGTTATCATAGAAATGTTGTTACAAGCATTGTGGCTCACTGTTAGACATCTCAACATTTATATCATCTTCCTATCACACTACTTGATGCATACATCTACCGACAAAATTCTACATTTAGATTCTATCTCTATCAAACTTACCATGAGTCTATCTCTTTGATTCTTATAGCCAACATAGGCTCTCACATAAAATAATTGAAATTAATTCCGTCATTGAGATCTCCACCTAAGGTTCATTATGCTTCCTCGAAATGTTCCATACTTGGTTTGCAACAATTATTTTTCATGGTTGCTATTCCGATTCTCTCCTCCATGTTATAACTGTATATCCACATCAACATCAATCCATATTCCATGTTCAAGTGGCTTTACATAATTGCCTTTGCATGTGATCCATTACTCACCTTTTCTTCCTGGAAACAACAATGATATGTACAATCTCCCATCTTGATTCAAGTTATATGATACTATTCTCTAGTATGTAATAAATCTTTGACTTGTTAGGCCTTCATCCACATGTAGCTTTTTCTATCTCAGTTGGTGTTGGTGGTACATTATCACAATGCTTTTACACGTCCACTATTAGTCATGTTCAATCTATTCTTCAACATAACTTCTTTCCTTTCACCATTTAGCATTATGTTTCCTTCTTGATACCATCATGGCTTGTCTAATCTCATAATGATTTCTCATCATTTGATGTCACTTTGTAAAATTGGGTTTTCCCTCCAATTACATATCGACATTCCCTTTCCCTTAAGGCATGCATTTATGTAGCTTTACCTAGTTGCCATGAATCACTTTGTTGATGGTCTCTTTTCCCCACTATAATTCCCTCTTATCAAAATCCTTCTTCCACTGGGAGCCCATCGACCCAATGTTCTCTTCCTTAACTCATCTCCAATTAATCTAGACTCGTCTTTTTTCCTTTTCTTTATAATGTTTACAATCTTTGTGCTTGTGCAATTAACACACTCTAAACTTTTGTGTTCTCTTCTTCTATTGTTGGTTTGCATCATATCTCTCCTTTGTAAATGAGTAAATGAGACTCTCGTATTCTTTATCTCAATCTATTGGTGCTCCTTCCTTGTTCACGTTTCCTCATGTCGTGAAGTCATAAAACAAGACGAGAAAATAGTGTATAACTTGCCAATATCTCTTAATTTTGATAATTTCTAAGGATTTTTAAAGTTTTTAGAGTTTTGGTGATTTTTAAGATGCATGTTTTTATTATATAAAATTTGGGTGAAGCATTTTTAATATGGTTTTTTTGAAGAGAGAGAGAGAGAGAGAGTATATGAATTAAACTTAGTCTCAAAAGTTTTCCTTATATTGAAATATAAATAGTTTTGAACTCCATCCTTCCCAAAATGATTGAATAGATGGAGAATTAAGATGTGAGTTGTAATGGTTTAAATTATTTTATCAAAGAGGATGATCAATTATCATATATTCAATGTTGAATCCCAAACTCATTATGAAAAAGGTCTGGTCAAATTTGTTTTGTTTGAAAATATTACTATTGCTAAAAGAAAATCTAGATATAAAAAATTAAAAATAACAATAATAACAACAACATGATATATTTTGAATTTTAAAATACCTTATTCATAATTAATTTAATTCCAAATCCAACTCTTCTAGAGTTGGTAACTTAATTGGTTGGGAGCACTCTCTCATTCTGAGGACAATTCAATTCCAAAAGATAAATTAAAAACTTTTATTGTACTTACCGAAAGTATAATTTTTTATTAAATTATAAATTTCTATAATTAATATAGATAGTAGGCTTAAAACAAATAAAATAAATAATATTTTATTTTTATTAAAATAAAATATTTTTGGCAGGTCCCGAAATTTAACCATTATTTGATATATATAATCACTTTTCAAATGCGATACGGTGCGTTTAACAAAGTTGAAATTTAATACATCACAAACATCAAGGGGAGAAACACCACATAATACCTCATCCATGAAGGGCTTGATGTTGTATGGAAGGCGACACTTCTGGCTCACGCGAAGATCCCGTCCTTGCTGAAGCCACCCGATGGTGTATGGCTGTGGATGTGTTGTGGTCAATAAGCCCAACTACTTCACAACCTTTGCCAAAATGAGGTTCTTTTGGCTCCCATTATCGACAACAAACTGTAGTGAGGAACCCTTTACCCATGTCTTAGAGTGGAAGAGGCGCTCCTCCTCCTCTGGATCTTCGTGGTGGCAACGACGACGTTGGGCTTTGCATTGATAATTTGCTTACCTTTGTCATTCCCCTTGTTGGGTTCTGACTCAGAGTCGGAAAATGCATCTAGTTTCGAAGCCTTTAGCTCGGCCACCAGTGACTGCTTGGCCTGAGACTCACTTGTGTTGTGAGTGGAGCTCTTATGGAACTCACACCACTTTCCCGCGTCCTTCTTCAGCTTTGCGGCATTGTTCTTTGCTTGCGGCTTTGGCGGGTTGTCCTGCGCTGCCCCGCCTTAGCTTTGTCCTTTATTCTACAGTTTGGGGTCACCTTTCCCTTGCTTCAGATTCACAGATCCAATGTCTCGCTTCTTCTGTGTAAACATTTTTTTGATCTTGATGGCATATCGGTATGTCGTGCCAAGCGAGGAGATGTCCAAGAATTCCATCTCGTCCTGGATGTACCTGTGCAGGCAGCCGCGATACTTGAGAACCAAATGCTTCTCAGAATCCTTGATACCCAACTTTGTGTGAAGGGTATGAAAAACATTGGTAAACTTTGGCACATCTTGGTCCCTTCCTTGTCGCAACATTGTCCACTTTATGTATTTATCCTCATAGCTCTCGAAAGGGTAGTACTGCTCCTTGATGGCATCCCAAAACGAGTTGCAAGTGGGTGCAGATTAAAACAATGAGTTTGTACTTTCATCCTTCTACTCACAGTAGGTTTCCCACCAGTCCTTGACATGGGGGGCTTTTTTGAGAAGTGCAAAAGTGATCTTTTCCCGGCTGGAAAAATCATGAACAGAAAAATATCCTTCTAGCAGATTTAACCATTTATATACAACGTCTACATCTATCTGACCCTCAAATATGGGAATGTCAAAGTTAAATTGTACCTTAAAGGGTGTGGCACTTCCAGAGTAGCTTCTGGAAGTAGATGTGTCTCCCTTGGGTAGCCACTGAAGGATATAGGCAAAGCTGTCCATCATCGCGTTCCTTTGTTGCTCGAGGGCTTCTTCGAGCAAGATTTTGATAGGATCTCCTGCCCCCTCATCTTTCTTTTCATCTGCCATGGGAGGCCATTGGGATTTTCCAGGCTGGTATTGCAAAGGTTCAACCAGTTCAAGCCCTAAATCCCTATATCTCGACCTCGTTGGGGACATGCAAAGGAAAACAGAGAAAGAGCAGACCACTCTGATACCACTGATTTGGATTTAAACAGGAACACAACAAATTACAGATATAACCATAAATACAAAGATGCAGTAGAAATAACACTTCATTTCATTAATATCAAATACTGAAATATACTTACAAAGAGAATGGAAATAAGACTAGCTTGGGTGATGGTAGCTTATCTCTGAGAAGAGATGTGGCGGCTACATGCCTCTGAAATGTGTTATAATGAGGCTCAAGGGCCTTTTTTATTATTGAACAATAAGAGCGAACCCTAAACAACAAAAACCCTAACTCGAGGAGATGTAACACCAAGAGTTTATGGGCCCCATTCGGGTTAGTTGGAAAACCAACTTCTCGGGGTCGCGACTTGGCCATATTATCTTTGTTTGATGCGTATGATATTCCGTTGGAAGGATCTCTTCGAGGACTATGACAAAAAAGACGGTTTTATCAGAAAATTGTTAGCAGTGGATTTCCAAAAAAACGTCGGTTAGGGCCTCAAAACGACTCCGGAAGTTTAGGATCCGAAAACTACTAAAAATAGTAAATTGTGCTACAATTAAGGAAACTAAAAAATTGAAAGAAACAATGGTGGGGGTCCAAGTGGAATTGGCGGGTCGCCATCAATATCCACCTAGATCATATTAGAAAACATCAAATATTTGTTTTTATGAGGCCGATATCATTTCAAGAAGCGGAGAATGTAATTATGGCTATGCCTCGAAATAAGTCACCTGGTCTAGAGGGGTATACACCATATTTTGTTAACGCCATTGGAATTTTTTAGCACAAGAAATTTATGAGATGGTAGAGGAATCCAAAAAATTTCATTCAATGTGGGGAGGTCTGAATGCAATATTTATCTCTTTAGTTCCTAAGCACGACAAATTTGAGGATCCTAGTGGTTTTGTACCTATTACATTGTGTAATGTTATCTATAAAGTAATCGCCACGATTATAGTTAATCGTTTGAAACCACTACTCAAGGACCTATTGTAGGTTCGAAATGTCTACCTCAACATTATAAGGGAGACCAGCTAGTTGAGAACTTAAAGCATCTCCTTTTTTGTTGAAATGGTGGTTCTGACTAGTTCAATTGGGTTTGTTTTCCCTCTCTCTACCTCTACTGGCTTAAAATATGACTTTCACCTACCGATAGAGAAGAGACATCAAACCGAATCTTCTTGTTGATCAGGCAAGAAAGTGATCCTTAAGCTGATCCAAGGCTCAACCAAACCACACCCAGGATTAACCTATATCAATCAAAGTGTTAGCCTAGCATAATCTATCCTAATTAACCTGTATGATATTAAGTTAATACTAATCGTTAATTCTAAATGATACTATGCTAATTAGGTGTTAATACTTCTAACACTAATGTTAATATAAAATAGATCCTAAATAATATTATGTTAATATTACTTTATATGATCTATAATATAACTATAACTAATTATGAAATGAATATATCTAACCATGTGAGAATACTATATATAAAGAAATATACCTTACAATATACTAATATTATTCTATAACAAAATTACAATGCTATAATATATTCCTAAATACTAGTAATGTAGTTCTAACTATACTAACTAAATATACTAAATCAATTCATTTAATTTTAATTATGATATTAAACTAATGTTATTTTATACTACACAAATACAAAGGTATTATTATATGTACAATGTTTATCAATATGATATCTCTATATGTTAATTTTAAATTGTAAATATTAATCACAATTAATAATTAAATGTTAGAAGTAATTCTATAATCAAATGTTAAAATGTCAAAAGATCACTAATTAGGTACATATATCACACAAAAGGTAAATATATCACACAATCCCTTTAGCTGGGTTTCTTAATGATTTAGATGAAAAGAACAAGATCAAACTATAAGGTTTTGCCTCAGTGAAAGAGGACTTTACCCAAAGTAGAAAGGGAGATCCAAACTCGAAATAAGTTTAGCCAAAACAAACAGGCGGAACAATTAATAAATTTCAATACAATGTTTACGAGATCTACTGGAATCGAGTAATTTATTTGGTGCCACAGTTTATCAGGGTCTCGAGCGAATTTTTTGGGGTAATCTGGGTTTTGTCCCACATTTCTCGCATAGACTATGTTTCTGGCAGTACATGTTAATGACTCTGGCATTTCAATGCTTGCTGGGAAGTTGTGTCGTATGTGCCTTGGATATTGGGCGATGGTTGGTCAAAATAGACTTTATTTTAGTTTTGTTCTTTTTGGAGTTTTATTGATCATGCGGCAGTGTGACAGCTTAGGTATGGTAAGGTAGTCTATACGCAGAGCGTAAAATCATATGCTAATGATTTACAAAATCATGATTATATTTGTTTAATTTATACATGTTAATAATATATTATAAAGTACAACAATATAATTATAATGTTGTTATAAATTATTTAATCTTACATTTTTTTTATGTAGGAATATGTTAAGTATAGAAGATGAGATAAACAACCAATGCAACCATACATGAAATGTAAGGTGATGTAGAGTTCTCAAGACAACTTGTGAAGTTATGTGCATAACGTTAGGCGGTGTGACAATCAAATTTGCTACATGGCTGATGTTATTATAGAAGTGAAAGGTAATCATCAAGAAAATAAGCTAATAATCGTAAGAAAACAAAGATATGACCAAAACTTGAAAAATTAAAAAGCCAGGTACTAAAGGCTAGAGGAATCAAAAGTCACCAAAACGCCAATATAGAAGGGGGTTATCAAAAATGTGGAATAAAAGGATAACAGACAATCAAAAACCTAATACAAGGAAGAAGATTCAATAAAGGGTCCCCATGATTTTGCTGAAAAAATTATGGGGGGGTTGTGCTCAACAACAAGACCTTATATCTCCAGAACAAGCTAATTTTGTGAAGGGTCAATAGATTTTTGATGGTATTAAAACAATTCATGATATTCTTCACACTCTAAAGAGTCTAAATAAACCATGCATGATGATCAAACTTGATCTATCCAAGGCCTATGATAGGATCAACTAGGATTACCTACTGCAGGTCCTTGACACTTTTGGATTTTATTGGCATTGGATTTTATGGGTATGGCCTATTATCTCTACCCGCTTTTGCTAAATTTTGTTTAATGGTTCTCCATATGGTACTTTTAACTTGTATCATGGGCTAAGACAAGGAGATCCATTGTCTTCATTCCTATTCATCTTGTCTATCAAAGGGCTTGGGTGATTTTTTACAAATTGTTGTTTAAAAGGGTATCTAAAAGGACTATGTTTCTTTGGTGAAGATATTCTGGTGACACACCAACAATTTGTGGATGATATGTGTCTATTTGGGCAACCCAACTTCAAAGAAGTGAAAGAGATCTATTCTCTACTTTCAATCTTTATGGAAACTTCAAGTACTATTATTAACTATGACAAAACTAGGATTTTCTCTTTTAAATATAACGACTCAATACATGTTCATCTAGCTCGTTTGCTTGAATTTCAAAGAGCCTCTCTTCCTTCTAAGTACTGGGGGATTCACTTAGTTTTAAACCTAAAGGGAATCTCATGTTGGAAATATCTTCTCTTGAAACTTACAAACAAGATCAACAATTGGACATTTTGAGTCCTCTATTTCATATGGCAACTGATTCCTACTAAATCATTGCTTCACGCTATTCTAGTTTACCAGATGTTTGTTACGATAGAACCAAGATTTGTTTGGAATAGATTTATTTCAAAATGGTGAAAATTCCTCCAGAAAGGATCAAATCAAGTGAAAAGGTGGTCTTTAATGGCTTGGGAAACACTAGTAAATCCAAGTTACTTGGGGGTTTGAACTTGTGTGACTTAGAAATATTGACAACGGTATTTGGAGAAAAAATTTGGTGGTGATGTGTGATAGGGGGCAATGAATTATGGAAGAAAATATGGCTAAGGAAATATGTACCTCTCATGTTGTAAGAGGATAGGCTTCAATATGATTCCACCATTGCTAGTTCCATTTTATGGCTATGGGTGTAGGAGAATCATGAGGTTGTGAGAAAACATGTTTTTTAGGAATTCAAGAAGGGAAGCTTGGCTTTGTTCTAGGACGATGCTTGGAAATAGTTACCACACCTTAACGAGAGAGGGGATTTTGTTACTCTAAATTAATTTACATCTAGTATGGGAGCAATTAGGGCTAGAAATTTTTGGAAGTTAGATTTAGATTCTTCACTCTGGAAAAGTGGAAAGATAAGGAATATTTACCATGTTCATCTCAAGAATTACCTTGGGATAGCCTTAAATAAGAACTATTGGAAAGGAAAATAAGATTCCCTAAGGATTGTGCTATATTTTATATAGTTTTACATCCTACTCGGATGTTTACATTAAAATAAGTATGTTTTTCTTGCAGATTACTATGGTTTGGAGAAAGACATTATTTGGAAAAAGATTTGGTATAGGATCCATTGGCCAAATTTTTTCATTTTTCTTTGTTTTGCAGGGAGGCACATGCTTTTAACCTATGAATGCAACATGAAGAATGGTTTTCAGGGGACATCTCTTGGTTTCCTATGTAATATGGCTAAAGAGATGATAGATGATCTATTCATTGATTGCCCATTTACAGAGGAAGTATGGTCTCTTCTTTCTTTCATATTTGGAACTACTACTTGGAATAAAGAGAATTTGGTGGAATTGATTGCTCAAAGGAATTTCTATATGTATAAGAACATGTTGACGGTGCGGGACCTGCCAACATGTTAGCGGATCTCCCCGGTAAGAAGTCCCAACTAGACCTCAAATCGTTTGGAGTAAATCCTAGCAGTGAGTAGTAAAGCATTGCCTTGACTGTGATAGCGAGCAAAGGTAAGAAAGATATCTTTGTTGAAAGAAAGTGTGTGACCTTGCAACAAGTTAAGAGAGATGCACGGGGAGGTTCTAACACACATAGGGGAAAAGGAAGTGTTCCCCTTAGAAGCATGTAATAGGAAGTAGCCTAAAAGGAACACGTGAGCTGAATGACATCACAAGCTGGAAAGAAGAATAGTCGACAATCCAAAGTGATGGGTTAAACCAACAACATAACTTCAACAAGATTCATACAATCATATAAAAAATAATTCATACAGAAATGTGTAAGTTAAACAACATACATTGCTAAAGTAACCAGAATAGTTGAACTCCAATAACAACATATGCATGAAGATGTGATGGCTTTGTTATATTACATAAAGTGAATGTTCCATCCATACATACAACCATGACAACCAATAGCCCTAATAGTGTAATTTTACAGTCAACACCGCTTGCTCCTCCAAAGAGATGTACTCGCTTTGCACCATGGAGAATCCAAGGCTCGTCACAATACTCTCCAAGCCCTCTCTAAGAAATTCCTAGCAAAAAATTGCCTCCCAAAAGCATGTTCTATGAGTTATGAGGTTTTATATATAGAAAAGGGTGGGGTGACCCTTCACATTCCCCTTTGTGACTCTTGGACTGCACTCATGACTCTTCAAATTCCTTACATATAACTCTTTACATTACATATGATGGTTTTCATTCCACTAATGACACTTGGAATTTCACTTTACATCACATCTGATTACAACAATTACGACTCATAGTAGTGAGGTGGCTGAGACAACTCATAACACAACTCGACATGACACTATCGACATGTACTGCTTGACTATGGTGTCCATGTCAAGTTGTTGTTCTATTAAGGGATGGTTGTGTCCTTGAATGTACTTTCTCTTCATCTCCACATAGCTTGGTGTTGCGGGGTCTTCAATGGTCTTGTTCTTCGCAAGATGGTTCCATGCATGTGTTTCTTTCACTTGATGTTTGATATGCTTTGCATGTACATTCAACTATGAGCAAGTCTTATAGCATGCACTCCTTGTTCATCCCATTTTTCATCACGCCATGACCCATCAATGTATCTGTTCTTGCAATTCACTCATGACGGGATGACATCAAATCCAACACCTCCTAACCTACCATGATACATTGTTCTCGTGTTTCAGGTCAAGGTGACCGGGAGGGAGGACAAGATAATGAAATTGTATAGAGCACAACTCTGGCTACGATGAGAGGCTTCAGAGGATTTCCAGGAAAACTGTGCTGATGTCACTGGGATACAGATTTGTGCAATCTGGGATAGCAGTGAAAGATGCAAGGTGGAATCCAGTTGGACAAAACTGCGCAATTCCTGGGAGGAATACAAGACATAATGTCCGGGGAAACTGTTGGACAATTCTTCTCATTTTTCAAGATGAGGACTGGGTATGTCACTCGGGGTCCAACTGAGAATCTACGGAAATTCTCTAAGAGAGACATAGCTGGCAGCAAGGGACACTAGCAGGAAATTCTGTGCAATTTTCCAGAGCAGTGTATGATGGGTTGTGGGGAGTTGCTAGTCATAACTGCAAATTTCTGGGAGACAGTGCATGATAGGAAGTTGCTACGTAGTTTCTGGAAACAGTGCAGAGTGGGTAAATAGCAAGTGTACCAGCCAGATTTGTGCAATTTTCAAGGACAATAGGGAAAGCTATCAGTGGGTCTTTCAATTAGATCTGTAAAATTTTAGAAGGAGAACATGGCAAGCCAACAAGGGGCTTGCCAATCAAATCTACACAATTCCTTGGAACATTGCAGTGACAGGAAGCAGGGGCCCAACTCACGTGACTGTTCAATTTCTGCAGACAATGCAGGGAAGGAAACTAGGAAACTTTTGCGTAGTTTTGGGGAGCAATCCAGCCCCGAGTCATAGTGTAGTTCATGTTTCCAATAGACTAGAGGGAGGTTTGATGAGTGGTCTTGCGGGAAGCGCATATTTGATCAGACTTGGGGAAAACTTCTGCACAGTTCTAGGAGACAGTCAACTTACTCACTTCCAGGATTGCATAGTGCAAGTTCCCCTGGAGGATAGCCTCAAGATCTGCATAGTTCTGGGTAGCAAAGAAGGGTCACTAAGATCCGAGACTGCCTAGTGCAGCTCAAAGAGGGTCCGGTTGAAGGAGGGATATCCGGTCAACATATTTTCAAGAAAAATGGCTAAGTGTGAGAGAAAGTGAACTTGTGATGACTCAACATTGTAATCACACACTTAGAATACATGACAACACGGTGGCATTAAACACGGACAACATAGCAAAGCATGACCCTCTGTGGGACTAGCTAATGGTGAAAGTGACAAGTGCAACACTTGGATAAACATTCGAATGACCTTTATGACACTTGTGCAAAAGTGCTTACAACTTTGTGTGTGAGTGCGACAGGTGTTCCCATAGCTAAGAAAACCCAGGCATGCAAATACAAACCTTCAAAATCACCAGAACCATATTGCAAGAATGACATTGCAATCAACATGCCAAAGATGATAGTTGGATCAACAAGCGAAAAGGAAGCAGGACAAGTAGAGGAAATACATGGAATGGCTTTTAGTGCTTGCAAACACACATGTTATTGAAGACAAAATGATATGAAAATGATCGAAACTACTTCAAGTTACACTAAGAGATGTGCTTCAAGAGATATGCTTTACTTACCATACTACCCTTGAGATGACATGCATCTAATGGAGTTTGCATGACGTCCTGAACTTTTATCATAACTTGGTTTCTTGGTCCTTCTCCTAAACTCCTTGAGAATTATCCAACATGCCACCTTTCCTGTAGTCACTAAGAGATATATCTGTGCAATTTCAGTTGGTAGTGACTGCTGGCTGGATGAGGCCTTGGGGGGCCCATTTGCACAGTTTTTGAATGAAAGACAGATTTGACAGTTGGGACAACATTGCACAGTTTTGAGGCATAAGACACTACTATAGGATGGGGTCCTGGGAGGACACCTCCACGCAGTTTCAGGTTGAAAACAAACTGAGAATCTGAGGGATAATACTATGTAGTTTTTGACGACAATGGGTTCCGGCTAGGGGAAGGACACTGGAGGAAACCAGTACACATTTTTGGATGCCAAGGGAAGCTGGGATCCCTGCACATTGCTTAGTTCCAATAGGAAAGTGAAAAAAATTGGGGGTTGCAGAAGCAAAGTGTGAAGTTCCGGAGAGTTGGACGAGGGCAGGTTTCTTGGGAAACTGGCTAAGTGTGAGATTAGTGAAACATATGTAAATAGTGATAGAGATCGACTATGATCACACGCAGACACTTAGTGATATCAAATAACCATTCATAATATATAAAACACACTTTTCTTGATGAAACAACCTTCATGAAAAGAGTGCGTGAATTGTGTGTGAAACATGTTTATGTAATGAGAATAACCCATACACACAAGATTTCCCCTTGAAGCAGAACAACATTCCCTTTGCATGACAAATAATAATCCTGATGCCCAAATATGACACATGCTGCATAAATATGAGAACGTGAAAAACTCTTACGATCAAGGAGGGGGGCTTGGGATCATCAACTTACAAATAAGTGACTAACGAACGATTGATCACAGGATCCAAGGTAGGCTCCAAAATTTGTGTGCGAGCCAAAATTTTGGAGGATGGTTGTAGATGCTACAACATTTCCAACACATTGGTAGAACTCCAACTCTTTGTATGGACCTTGTCTTGTGAAAAGCGAGTCTAACCCTTTTGGAAGCATTTTTTGATTCTTTGATCATCATGACTTCCTCACTAGCTTGAGTGAAAGATATAGTCCCTGTCAGTCTCTTGATCGGTCAACACACATACCAAGCCAAATCACTTGAGTTGTTTTGATTGGGGATGAGGGGTATGTTGGTGCACAAGTAATATAAATGTCAGCGTTAGTTTAATCTCTGGTGTTTCTCCACTGCTAGCAGGCTTGGACAATACCCCAATGGAGTCACGCAGGGACATATGCATCACTCCACTACCATCGAGCATGGCCAGTGCCCCGACAGAGTTACTTGCATGACCTCTCTATGCAGGAAGCCTTTCTCTTCTTTCGCCTTATTTTTTTTTTCATTTTTCAAAGAACTATGCATAGGCACTTATTTATTTCAGAGGCAGAAGAGGATCCTACCTTATTGAGAGAATAAGAGGTTGTCCCTTCAAAGAAGTATGTTATGCATACCTTTGACATACTTGTTGAGGTTTTCCCCCTCACCTTACTCTACTTGACTGAACACACAAGAGTTAACCCAAAATAACCTATTAGAGTAGGTATTACTAGTTAACAGTGCAAGCGTTGTGTTTCACCAAGACTCACTCTGAACATAACGTATTTTCCATTAGGGTATCATCGAATGAAGATAACAAGATCTTAATAAAGAGAGAGGACAATAGATAACCAAGTGTTGATAGCTATACAAGTCCTCTTATATTTTCCTGGCTTGTCTCGAGAGCCAAACACGGTTTCATGTGAGGCTAACCTATAGTTGCAAATAAGCAAACAAACAAGAAAGCAAAGAGAAAAAGTAAAGAAAAAGAAAAACAAGTAATCAAAGACAACATTCAAGCAAAACAAAGAAAACCAGAAAGGAAATAAAAGAAAGAAATCAAACGCTACTCCTACTCCTATGCTAAACAGTACATGGGCCTCCTCACATAAGGTGATATTTCCAATGCAGCCACCGGTGCATTGGTTGGCCCATGTTGGTGAAAGCATGTTTAACAAGAAAGATATATAGGAAAATCAGTAAACTGAAAAGATAAAACAATGAAGACCAACACACTATGAGTTTAAAAGCATCCACAAAAAATAAAAGAGTAAAAGTGTAGGATAAACATTTTGCAGACGTACCATGGTGTTGCGATACATTGTGCACAGATGATAAGCATGTACACTCTTTTAACCTTGACTGACAAGAAAACATGAAGAAAGAAGACCACTTGCGCTTCATAAGGGTGCTCGTTGTGTAAGATTCCTCTAATGTGTTAGCGATGGGATCACGTGATTTCGGTGGAGGATGTGAAATCTGTGAACTAGATTGATCTTCAATGTACACCAGAGAGTGATGAGGAGCCTCGGGTGTTTCAACATATTTCTGATAAGGAGTGGAATTGACCTCAACGTAACGAGGGTCTGAAATAACTAGCAATGCATGCTGAAGTACCTCGATATCTTGAGGAGTTTCTACTTCATCGGCAGATAGATCATCAAAGACTAGTGGCTTATAAAGACTAACAACAAGTGAACCATCATTGTCATCGAATGAAGGAGTACAAAGATCACAAAAACCAGGATTAGAAAATTCAGGACATTCATTGGCATCCTCATGATCTGACGAATCACACAGAGGCATTGATGAGAAACAATAATGTTCATCCTCTACGTTTCTAGAAATGACATATGAAATATTGAATGGATTTTCAGAGAAAGATGTGTCCTCTCCACAATGCAATGACAAATTGACATCCGATGTGTCCTATGAATGATCGGAAGTAGAAACACTTTGTGATGGGTTTTCACAAGGAAATTCAAAGGTGGAAGAATCACAAGAGATGTCAAGATAGAGGGGATGAGGCGTAGATAGAATGTGGTCATCCTTCACTGCAGGTTCTTCTTCAGACTCCTGCACACACTCATTATGAATGACAGAGCAAGCTGGTTGCACAACACCAACTCTGTCGATAACTTGATCCTCATGAACAAGAAGTGTTGAGTCTAGAATGGGAGAACACAACAAAGGAAAATCTGAAGGATAAACAAAATGCGGGGATGAAGGTTGAGAAAACATGTCCACGTGACAACCAACAACCTTGCAAGCCAAATATGCGTAGATATTATGAGTAGGTGGGGTGGGAGGATGTGACAGTTCAAAAAATGGGCTCTCACCTTCTCCTACCTCACACCATGAAGCTAGAGTTGTTTGATGTGAAGAGGATGGACAATCACTTGTGACAATGACCTTGTCCATCTTAGATTCGATAGCTATAACACCGAGTGTTACACAGTAATTTGTCACCATTGGTCACCGTCCCTGTTACCCTTGTTTTCGTACATTGGAGGATACACTTCGGGACCTGTGACCAGTGACATAACCTAAAAACATTTGCATTATGTTCCCCTGAGTATGTACTTCATGTTCCCTGAAGACACCTTTTGCAAATTATACATGAAAAGTGCCCTTTTCCATTGGCGCAGGTACACAGTGTCTTACCCGCGCCAATGACTCAGATCCTCAAAAGGGGGCGCGCCCATTGGCACTCTGTCCTAGAGCAACACTCGCGCCACTTAAATTTGGTTATGATTTTTGGCCAACGTGCACCCATATGTTTTTTCCCCTCTTATCATGAAGTTCTTTGAGGGAAAAATCCTCATGATAGAGGTCGAGTGTCATCTTTTTATCCAGGACAACTAAGTTCAGTGGCTTTTCAGGGATAATGCCAATCCAAAATGGGCGTCCTGGTACATTGTATCTTCCTCCTAACTCCATCTATAAATGACTGTCCTCATGCATTAGACAAGCTAGTTTTGCTAGAGTCTTTGTGAGTGCTGAAGCAATGCTAGAGTGATAGTAAGAATTGTGAGGCATAGGGAGGTTATGCTGCCAGAATCTTGAGAGAGAGGAGGTCTTTTGCAAGGCATATGTAGCTGCTTTCCCAGTCAGAGAATAGGTTCAACGTCAGAACCTTGGTTGTATCTTTCTCTGCTTTTACTCATTAATAGACGACTTTCATTATGGTTCCACTCATGTGTCTTTATAATGATGATTGAGTTATATCTTTTCTGACTGATATATAGTTGCATCTATTGGATTTTATGCTTGTATTTGTGTCGTTATTTGCATGTGCAAGTGTCCATTCACGAGGATTGTGGGGATTGTGACCAGCCGGAGCAAAGGAACGGGAACAACGATTCTTCTACAAGTACTAGCGTTGGAATCTAGGTAGGCCATCATCATCGATCTTTGATTTGCAATTAGGAACCTGCATGTTAGCGTTGTGTGATTGTTGCTAGACCCGTGTTGGGCTAGTGGGATCGCCTCTGTCCGTAGAGGGGATTTACCTGTTCAACAATTTGGCGACTCCGCTGGGGAGAAGCTTGTTGTTTGATTTTGTTGTTTGATTTGTAAACTTTGGACGGAGCCTGAAGTACGACCAGATAGCCTTCGAAAAACTATTGCTTTGCAGTAGTGAAGTAGATCAAAGCCACTTCAGTCAATCTCCGGTTTGGTTTACAGTCTGAAAAATTTCGACTTTGTCTTGCATGTTAGTTTTTCTCTTGTTTGCTTGCTTGGATAACTTTCTGGGTTAAATTTCTTGCTGTTTCTTCCTTCCCTGTCCTTCCTAGATACTGTAAACCAAGCTCTAGACTACCTGTTTTGTTTTTTTACTTGGCAAACTTTATTAGCACGGTTTTTTCTCTAACAGTTGTGCCAGTTGGCGCCTGTTGCTAACTGAAAACCCGCGCCAATCCCTTTTTAGCGCGAGTTACAGTTTGACAGTCGCGCCAGACTTGTTAACTTTTTCAGTTAGCTTGTTTGTCAGCCTTCTCAGCTTGGATTTGTATCTTGTTATATCTTTTGCAGCTTCTGGAAGTGTGTTGGACCACCTTTATGTGGCTGGTTATTATTTTTTACCCTTCAGTTGTTTGCTTATTTCTAGCGATTTTATATCTTAGCCCTAGTGGCTTTGCATGTCGAGCCTTCTGTGGGAAATTATGGTTTGATGATCCAGTTAGCTTTTTGGTTGTTTTCCGCACTCATCTGGTGGTTGTGCAAGTTTGGCATTCTATGCTGCAAGTAATTCATTTCTAGCTTGTTTATTTTTTTTGCTTGACTTCATCTGAACTTAGATCACATAGTTCATTGAAAGTCTTTGTTTTTTCCTTGCTTTGATAGGTCATTTTGACGTTTCAGAATTGGTTCTAGATTCCTTTGGGTGAATTGTGTTTTTTTTTATACTTGTGAATATCTCTTGAGATCTGTTGAGTGCATCATGCTATTCTAAAAGAAAAAAAAACAAAAGATCTTTTTCTTTTTATTAATTAGCATTTCTTGTTAATTGTTTCTTTTAAAAAGAAAGAAAAAGAAAAAGATTTTCATTTCTTGTTATTAGCTGCATTAAGATCTTTGTGATCGTTTTGTTTGTATAAAGATCTCAACTCTCCTGTAGATAGAGTTCATTCAATGAAATGATACATTTTTCGCATGTAGTTTGCATTTAGGAAGTTTCAAGAGATCACATACGGTAGGACCAAAAAACTGAAACATAATTGAAGATAAACCGTAAAATGAACTGAATGAACCTAACAACACATTGGAACATAACACACATATTCTAGAGGTCTAGGTTAGAGACGTGTTCCGGCATCTTTAAACCTGGTAGCTTACCGTTGAGTGGTTGGGTGATTCCTCCACGGTGAAACGATAGGTGCCAGTACTGATTGTGCTCCCACGTACCGTCGCGTATATATTGGGAGACCCCTATAGGCTTGCAACCTTTTATCCATAGGGAGCCGAGTCTGCCGCCTTACAAGCCGTAATGCAATGAACACAACATTCGGGAAGATTGACTGCAGTACGGGAAGTCCTTGGTTTTCATGTGATTGCCAAGGTGTATAAGAAGTTTTACGGATTGTTTGGCAAACCTCTTACCTAGTTCTCCAGAGTAGTCACTTTTGATCCTTTTCGGACTCCCTAAAAGAAAAGGTGTAAGTGAGCAGCTTGTCACTTCGTGCTCATTAAATATTCGAAGGAGACTAGAGTCATATTTTTGTCCTTTTCTCAACTCTTAAAAAATGAAAAGGTCAAGTTCAGTGTCTTAAAATTTATTTGGCCACGATTACACATAACCCGGTTAAATTTTGTTTACGTTAGTCTGAGTAGGGTCTGGTTTCGTTAGATTCCCTAGGATTTTGTGAAGTTTCACCCTGGCAGAATTACCAATCTCGTCTTCCGAGATCCCGGTTGTGAGTCAAATTCTTCCTATTGTTCCAAGTATACAACCGCTTAGCTCTCGTGCTCTAGGGGATGAGGATTACCAGTTTTATACGAACCCTATTTGGGAGCCTTCTCAAAACGGTATCCCTTTTTGGGAATACACTTCTCCTCGAAAACCATTTCCTTCTGATATGGAAAACCCATCCCCTACTACGACTGATGAATCCGGCGTGCCAGGGGACGAGATTCCCAGCATAATGGAATCTACACATGTTAGTAGAACTGCTACTACCGAGGGACTACCTCTTGGCTATAGAGCATTGCGTGATTTTATATCATCTCCTTTTCCGACTTCTATTTGGTCACCACCCGTCTTCTCAAATACGGAGCCTTCGACTCCACCACCTCGCGGTACAGCTGTTACCTCGGTGATAACCCCTCCAACAGTATCTGTGGCTTCTTCGACTCCTCCTTTTAGTCAACCTTCGACTTCTTTATTCGCAGGCTTTGATCCTACATTGAATGTCTCACTTGGAGGGCAATATGATCAGTATCTACCACCTCCTGGGACTAGGACAGGTCCACTAACAATAGGGGAGATTTCAGTTCCGTTGTCCATAGATTGGGGTTCGACCTCTTATCACGGTGGTCAAGTGTCGTATGCGCAGTCCGAACAACCACATCAGCAAAACCTACAAGGGCCATCCTTCCAAGGAAACCCTTTTGCCTCTAGTGGTCCTTTTTTCACTTCTCATACGCAACCTCCTGGTAATCCAGGCCAACCTTCCACTCCGCAAGCTCAGCCTGGTATCCAGCAAGGCTCTCATACTAGACAAACCGGTCAATCATTTGTTAACCCAAATCAACCTAACGTCCAGTATACCCAAGTTTCTGGCCAAGCTACCCAATCGATAGGTCAACCAACTGTCCAGTATACTCAATCTTCTGGGCACACTGGTCAGCCTCAAACACAGTTGGGCCAATCACTTGCCCAGTCCATTCCGCCATTTGGTATGATAGGACAACCTTCTGCTGCACAACAGAAACCTCAGTATCAGCAGGTAGGCCAACCTCAGTACCAGCAAGGTTATCCTTCTACTCAGATAGCCCAAGGTTATCCATCTACTGGCGCTGCTCAACCCGGCACTTGGACCCAACTCGAATCCCAAAATCCATATGGTTCTCAAATGCAGGCTGGAGGTCAATCTCAAACATTTTATCAAACTCAGCCTGGGTCTCAAACTCAATTTGGGGTCCTACCACAATATGGTTATCAACAACCTCAAGGGCAACCTTTGTTTACCCCTTACCGGAATTATCAACAATCCTATGGTGCTTTTGCAGCATCGTTTGGTAATCCATATGTTGGGGGGCAAACCAAAAATCCCTACGGTCAACACACCATGGGGCCAAATCTGTCAGGGCAAAGCCCGTGGGGGCAACCACCACCTGGTTGGAACCCGGGTGTTTCATCCTACCAGCAGCCCCAGATGTCTTTCAATCCTCAGTTACTGTTCTTAGCGACTTTAGAATTACCGGATGTGTCCAAACTGACTAATGATCATATTCTTCATAATCCTTATTGGCCTCCGGTTCCCACCAAAATTCCTGGTGATTGTCCAAAATTCGATGGTAAAGCTAATAAAGATCCACAAGCTCATGTCATGACCTATCATCTATGGTGTTCATCTAATTCATGGCTTGATGATTCAATTCAGCTTCGCCTTTTTCAAAGGACTCTCACTGGCTCTGCCGCTAAGTGGTATATTGAGCTCAATCGCGGATCCTTTCAGGATTTCAACTCGTTGGCTATGGCATTCCTCACTCATTTTCAGTTGCCCATTTGTTATGAAACGGGCACGCACCTCCTCACATCCTTACGACAAACAACCGCTACGCACATCTCTGATCACATCCATGAATGGAGACGGCGTAGACGTATGATTAAATTTTGGATTCCCGACCAGCTGCTTACGGATTCGTCCACGACTTCATTCGTTCCTCCAATAGCTCGGGACATTGCTATGGGGGCGTGTGTTACTGAAGAGCAAGCTATCGCGCGTGCTCAATATCTTGACTTGGTTTATTCTCAGTCAGGTACATTGTATGATTATTTGCCTGATGCCCCTAGACCAGGAACATCCAAAGCCTCGCCAACACCTACTGTTGACGACATTATTGGGTATGTTAGTTCATCCTCTAAGAAAAATTCCACGAATCCTGGGAAGCAGAAGTCAAATGCTCCAATTGAAACCACTTCTCAAGTTATACCTACTTCTAAACCTACTTCCGAGGTTAATGCCGTTCAGTCCACCATGATAGACAAAGCCTCGAAAGCAAAAAAGAAAGGGAAAGCGAAAAATAAGTCGGAACAACCAAAACAGGAACCACCTAAACCTCAATCTGAAGAGAGTGCCAAACGCAAACCCAAGTATCCTTGTCTTATCTGTGATGAGGATCACTATACCAAAGACTGCCCTCGCCGGTCTGAAGTTAGTCGTTTGTTGAAAGGCGCTCCCGGGGTCCCTGCGGTGCTTAAAGAACCCTTTCCCTCACAACAAACTCAAATGGTAGCTGACCCCTCTCAACCTCCCTCTTCTTTCGGTTCCCAAGTGTTCATGGCGGGAAAAATACCTGTTAATATCAGTACTCGAACAAAGGATTATCCATCTGCCAGGAAGGAGCCTGAGGTTCCCCCCAGTGCTCCTCCATTCAGTTCAAGCCCTCTCCATACCGAGAGACCTAGTACTGAAACGCCTCTTCGACCTCCTCCAAAAGGAGTACTCCGGAAATCTTCTTACAACCCAAACGCCCGTGCTGCTCAGCACTACAATATTGTTGAGGATTTAGCCCAGACTCCATCAGCTATGTCCGCTTTAGAAGTTCTCCAGAGCTGCCCCTCTCAGAGGAAGTCCTTTCTATCCGCTATTGGCGGTATAGACCCGGCTGACTCGGATTTAATAACGTTTGACTTAGACCGCCATACACAGAGACTGCCTCCCCAAATTGCATTCCTTATACAGGTCGTTATTGATAAGAAAACTATCCATCATACAGTCATTGATGAAGGTGCTTCAACTTGCATCATGTCTGTTGCCTGTTGGAAAGCTATTGGATCTCCAACATTGAGTCAATCTCTCACCACCTTGGAAGCTTTTGATGGAAGAGCATCCCGTCCTTATGGTATACTCCCACGTTTACCCATCTCTTTGGAAGGGAAAACGGTCTAGATGGAAGTTGAAGTCGTTGATGCTACTCTAACCTACAACCTCCTTCTCGGACGCAGCTGGATCTATGCAATGCAAGCTGTCGCTTCATCTTTCTTTCGTATCATTTGTTTCCCTCACCAAGGGAAGATTATTACGGTCGACCAACTGAATTTCTTCGCTTCCTCTTCGGAAGGAACTATCCCTTTTGTGGAGCATACCTCCAAATTAATTGAGAGTCTAGGTCACGAGCTTTTCAAAGATCCCGCCCTTATGGGTGTTTTTCCAGCCCCACCTCTGAATGTCGCTTCCGTCAATATGATTTCTACTTGTCTTGATCCTTGGATCGTTCCTCCCATCGACCAAGTAGATTCTTGGGACGACCAGATGCCGTTGAGTCCTGCCGAACTCAACTACGTCGAAATCGTAGCTGCATCGGCTCCTTCTTCTGAACTTGCTCTTTCAAGCAAGGTTTTCCACACATTCGCTCCATCCTTAGGGCTTGTAGATCAAACTTCTTCGGATCCTTTAAAAGAAACATTTTCTTTCGACGAAGCTATTATTGAGACTATGTCTCTCGAGGAACCTCCTTGGCACGATACCCACCATCGTTCCTCGTTGCTCTCTGTCCCTTCGGATATGCCGACTTGTATCCAGCGGTTTGCTCCTTGTTTCCCATTTCGATTCCTTCAGTCACCTGTTCAAGTTTATCAAACCTCTTCTGAAGGTAATATGGCAAACATTACGCAAACCCATCCCATTGACATCTCTATCAAACCAGGGATCGTCGAACACATTCATATTGGAGTCAATTGTACTCCAGAGGAGATTCAACTTTATTCGAACCTTTTTCGCGAATTTCGTGATGTTTTTTCTTGGTCCTATGAAGAAATGCCCGTCATTGATCCCAACATAGTGGTACATGAAATCATCATGTACCCAGGTGCTAAGCCTGTTCGTCAACGTTTACGTCCAGTACACCCCCGAAAGGCTGCAGCGATCAAGGCTGAAGTAGAAAAGCTTCTTAAAGCCAGTTTTATTTATCCTATCCCGCTCACAGATCGGGTTTCTAACATTGTACCTGTCACTAAGAAACAAGGAACTATCCGCGTTTGTGTTGATTATCGTGATATTAATCGAGCCTGTCCTAAAGATAATTTCCCCACACCATTCATTGGTCAGATTATTGACGAGTGTGCGGGAAGCGAGATGTATTCTTTTATGGACGGTTTTTCTGGTTACAACCAGATCAATATTGCTCCCGCTGATCAACACAAGACCGCTTTCATCTATCCATGGGGTACTTTCGCCTATAAGAAGCTTCCTTTCGGTCTAAAAAATGCCGGTGCTACCTTTCAACGTGCAATGTCCTACGCTTTTCATGACATACGACACATTGTACAACCATACCTGGATGATCTTCCAGCTCATTCAGCCAAGCGTCAGGACCACCCACTCACCTTCGCGAGATATTTCTTCGCTGTCGACACTACCGAATCAGGCTTAATCCTCACAAGTGTGTCTTCTGTGTAGAATCGGGTCGACTTCTAGGATTTTTCGTCTCCCACGAGGGCATCCGATTGGATCCCCTCAAAGTCGAAGCCATAGTCAATCTCCCTCCCCCTGCTACCTTACAACAATTGCAGAGCTTGCAAGGTAAGGCGAATTTTTTACGTCGTTTCATTCCAAACTATGCCGAGGTGGCTAAAGGTTTTACACGATTACTTAAAAAGGATATCCCTTTTCATTGGGATACCATGGCTCAAGAATATTTTGAGCGACTCAAGGGTCTCCTTGTTTTTGCTCCATTGCTTCGCCCTCCAAACTATCATCGTGACTACACCCTGTATTTAGCTGCCGCCGACACCACTATCGGCATGGTTCTAGTTCAAACCGACGACGATGACACTATGCATGTTATCTATTATCTCAATAGAAACCTTTTGGATACGGAAACTCGATATGCACATGTCGAGAAGTTGGTGTTAGCCGCTGTTTGCGTTGTCCAACGTTTCCATCACTATATTCTACTGCGCACTACTACGGTGATTTCCGATTGCAACCCCATGACGTATATCTTGTCACGCCAGTTGCTGGGGGGCAAATACTCAAAGTGGATTGTCATCCTCCAAGAGTTTGACTTGGAATTCGCTACCACCAAGTAAAAGAAATTGCTCATTTTTGCTGAGTTAATTTTCTCTTTGCCATCTTCTTCTTCGCCCTCTCATACCGAAGATCAAATTCCGGATGAGACTTTGTTTCTCATCAGCACCCTTGACCCCTGGTACGGTGACATCCTTGTATATTTGCAAACGTCCTCCTTTCGCCCGGGCACTTCTAAAGACGCTCGGCGAAGGATTCGTCATCAATCTCAACCATATCGTATCATTGGGGATACCTTATATTGCCTCGGCGCCGACTCTGTTCTCCGCCGTTGTCTTACTCACGAGGAAGCTGAGCGACTCTTGAATGACTGCCACTCAGGTGCTTGTGGTGGTCACATGTCCGGATATGCAACTGCCTAAAAAATCCTCCGTGCTGGTTACTTTTGGCCCTCTATCTTTAAGGATTGTATTCTTGCGGTCCGTTCCTGTCATGAGTGTGTTTAGTCAATTTATTGTTATCTAAATTGCTAGTATTAATTGTCAACCCGGGGCTCGTAAGCTGATGAAGTGAGGGTGTACTATATGTACTTAAGTAACTTTCTTAGAGCTTTTGTTGTTTAGGGGGGGTTGTTTATGATTAACTTATCTTCCTAAAATGGAATGATGATTATAGACAAATGAGTGCAAGTGTGTGAAAGTGATTTCTATATGAGTGAAAGTGTGTGTGATGGTGATTTCTAATTGCTTGCTGAATTTGTAAGAGAAAGGAACTTAAAAAGAATGAATAAATCAAAATGACTTGAAAGTAAATGACTTGAAAGTAAATGACCACAATCCAATGGCATTAGTCTCTATCCATACTGCTGCAAATAAAAGAAATAAGAAAATCATTTCAAGGATTGTTGTTAGTGATGATCTCCTTCTAACTCCCTGCTTCTACCGCCATTGCATAAAACATGATTAGAAGGTAGCTGAAGACAAATCCAAGAATTGATAAAAACTCTAATCTACTCTATTTGACAAATTGTAACACTACTAAGCCTTTTCCAACATACTGCTTCCTACATATGTGAGGATTATGTGTAACAAGTGGAAAAAGTGTTAGTATCACAAGCCAAGTCTACTCAAATACAAGCTGCAATTAATCAATGTTCTGTTCTCTTGAAAGATAAGCCATTCATGATAAAGAGAGCATAAATTAGTTAGCATCCAACTTGTAAAGCTACACTAAAACTAGTCTAGAAAAACAGAGTAAAGAGGGAAGCATAATGAATAAGCCAACTGCAAATACCATTAGACATTAAAGCAAATACACACATGAAAATAAATCCCGGGCTAAAAGAAACCTACAAAGAAATAACACTGATCAGCTTGAAAGAAAGGAAAACAAGTAAAAGAAACTATACATGCTTAAGGAAATGAATAAGCAAATAAAGAGATACTGCACATAAAATACTTTACAGTTGCAGAAATGAGCAGGGGCCCTCTGTCCATTCAGCCACAAGAAAACTCAGAGATCTGGAAACTTCAAAACAGTGCTATGTCTATTCCTTCATTTGCAGAAAATGTACAAAACAGAGTGCTAGGATAGCACTAAAACACAGAGTTCACAATGCTCTTAAATGTAACACAGGTTCATAAAATTACAACTGATAAAAATCTAATGAGCCTACACAGACGCAACTATTTATAGAGATTTCTAAGATAGCCTATTCGTGCAACTGATTAACTGAAAAGCAACAAACTGTTATGCGTATTGATGGTCCCTTGACACTTCATACGGCTGCGTGGATGAGTTTAGTGGTTCTGTCGTCATGGGTAATAAATCCCATGTTGGATCATGTCCCCTGCCATCTGTAGAACGTGGACAAATCACCGTTTAAGATGACGTGACCAAGCAGCTCACAATCACCGTTAAACAACCTTGAGTTGACCGTGACTTGCCCAGCTTTGACCGTGGATAAAGATGACGTGGATGGATGGAAAAATGGGACAGGAACCTCGAGCACGTTGACACCTAAGTGCCCATGTGGCTCATCTGGCAAACCGACACGTGGAACATTGCGTTTAACAAAAAGGCTGCAGGATCTTCAGATAGCTGCAGGATCATCATATAGCTGCGGGATCATCAGATAGTTGCGGGATTCCTGCAAGTAAGTCAAAATCTAAACAAATAGTCATCCATTAGCAAAACTTGCTTGATCATGCTTAATAACACCCAATGTAATGATCTGGTTGGTTTTATGGTGAAAATGAGGCAAAAGTGAAGGAAAGATAAGGAAAGATTGAGGAAAATGGTAGATAAGTAGGTGTAGAATAGAGGCTCTACATACCCCCACTGCGAGGGCATTGCATGTCCTCATGCAAAAATACTGATCAGTCAACCTGCTGTGATGCCTCTGCCAGGACATCCAATCTCCTCTTCTTCCTCTTTGTGGATATATCAACTCTTGGCCTCTTCATTAAACACTTGAACCTTAGGTTAATTAAATCCCTGTCTAGCCTCCTGCACTTCTTCCTCAACTTTTTGTTTTCTTTTTGTAACAGTCCCATATGCAGCATTGTATTATCGTGGACCATCTTGTCCACATTGCCCCTTTCTTTTAATTTTTCATTCTCTTGTATAATATGGCGATTTAGGACTTCAATTTCAAAAATTTCCTGTTTTAAGGAATGAATTTGTTGCTCCAAAGGTTGAACATTGCTTGGGCCAGCAGCTGCTTGCTCCAATGTTTCCAAATAGTTATAAACCTTCTGCTGGTCTGGATCAACCTCTGGTGACTTCCTTGGGCTTGGCTCATGTTCAACTTCATGTTCATGTTCAGTTTCAATTTCATGTTCAACTTCCACTTCGTGCTCAACTTCGACTTCTAATTCATGCTCAAATGGACTTTCCTCACGTGGAGGACTAGTCCCAACAGATTCAGTATGTGAAGGACTTGTAACATCCTCTCCAGGTGAGCTTAAGTCAATAAAAGATGGCCCTTTTATAGTCTTCATTTTCCCTCTTAATCTGCTGCTTCTTCTGACAGAGGTAGTACTCTGTTTTGCTTTTGGTGTTTGTTGCTTTTGTTTTTCTTTCTTTTTGGAGAGGGAAATTTTCTCATGAAGTTTAGCTAACCTTTGTGTTAAGGGCTGGCTATCTCTTTCTTCATCACTTGAATGCTCTGGAGTCTGCTTAGTTTCTTGGACTATGGATTTCCCCTTGTCTTGTTTCTCTTTATCTTCTCTTCTCTTTTTGGCCACCTCTTTGGCAAGGTCAGAGAGGGTTTCTGAGATAATCTCTTGAGCACTGTCCATAGTAGGTTCAATCTCAGGTTCCTCTACAGTTTGTCCCTAAACAGTCTCAGAGATATTTTCTTTTCTATTCCTTCTGCTTTTCCTAGGTATAGAAGATTCTCCAGGTTCTTCAAAATGATTCCTTACAAGGAATTTCTCCCATGTGTCTTGTTTTTCTTTTAATTGTTCTTCTATCAATAACTTAACAAGACTATGGTGACAGAGGTAAACTTCTATGTTTCGTGGATTCCGTTGAGCCATGGAACACATTTTTCTAAGGCTTTGGAATAGAAAGTAGGGGAGATTTATATCATGTTCTCCTTGAAACTGCTGCATAATTTTCCCATGATAAACGTATAAAGCCCCAAATCTCCCTTCACATGTGAAAAACTTTTGTACTAACAACAATAGAACTTTCCATTCTTCTTTAACATGAGAGACAAGAATTCCTTTGGTGAAAACACTTGTATTCATACCTGGGTTTTTGAAAATCCGCTTCCATTGTTGATCCTGGACTGCCTGGTTTTTGAACCAACGCTCACCGGTTTGTGGAAGAGATGTAGCCCTTGCTATGCTTCCTTCACTGACTGTAAATGTTAAGTCACCCACCTCTACTTGACTGTTTTTATCCTGGAATGACCTTGCAAAGGCTTTTGTTACTTCTTTGTGGTAGCCTTTAAACTTCTTGATGCACTGTAGCCAGTTGGCTTTCTGCAATGCCTCCTCAACCTGAGGGTATGCCTCCAAAAATTTCGAACCTTCCGGTTTAGCTCTTAAAGGTTTCCCCATCGATTCCTCAGCACAACCCTGATGGTGATTTTACACAGTGATTTCTCTGCTTTGTTCAGAATTTTTGTGAAGAATAGGCTGTATGGGTTTAGCAATAGCCTCAGGCAACGAGAATTCACGGCTTGAACA
>APFE030566213.1:0-32608 GCA_000404065.3 Pinus taeda | reverse complement strand
TTCTTGCTAACCTGAATGCCTTCTCTAATGAATCAGGTTCCCAAAGGCGAACCTCATGTTGGATATTATCCTTTAAAGTTCCTATGAACACATCAATCCTATGCTCTTTTGGAATATATTTTACCCTTATGTTCAATTTTCGGAAGTCCTCAATGTGATCCATCATTGGACCCTTTTGTTTAAGACTTATCAGTTGGCTGAAGAAAGTGTTGCTTTTTGTATCCTCATAATGTGCTGTCAATTCTTTCGTAAAAATTGCCCAAGTGACAATTTGTTTATGAGAGCAAAGCCATTGATACCATACAAACTGATTTGGTTCCAAATATAAAGTGGCAATACGTACCTTTTGTGTGTTTTGCACATTATTGAGATTGAAAAATTGCTCCATTTGTAGTATCCATGTTGCGGGATCCTTCCCATCAAATTTCCTCATATCAATTTTTGGAATATGGTGGTTCTTAGATCCAACGTTAGAGTCTATGAAATCATGATTAACATTTATTTTTTTCTCATCACAAGTTTCCTTTACTACCCTTTCACCATTAGTAAGTACTTCTTGTAGAAAATTTGCCAAATCTGTCTTCAAATCTGCCATGCCTGTCTTCAAATCTGCCTTCAAATCTATCTTCAAATCGCCCATCTTAGCTTCCATGCCATTCAACTTAGCTTATACACCTTTCATTAAACCATCCATCTTAGATTCTGTTACTTTTTGTGCAAGTGACATTTGTTGCACTTGGTCTCGTAATTTTGATATATCATGTTGCATTTCTTCCTCTTCTTCACAAGTCATGCTAGAGCTTTCACGTTGCTTACTAGGTGTTTGCATTTTCTTTCCTCGGAGCATCAGTGACCGATAATAATGCTATACTATGCCCTTTGAATTCCTTCAAAATAATTTTGCGAACCAAGCTTAAGCAAAAATTTAAAAAAATCTACAGACCTTTTTTCACTTTGTAGGAGCTCAATATTGCCTCTGATGTATCTCTATAATTTCAGATCTTCCAGTTTTGAAATTGCGACCTGTGGTAACCCTCTGTGTCCTCTTTCCAATGCCACTAGTCTGATCAAATTTAGATTCTCCAAGAAGGAGTTATGCACAATCTCCCAAGATGACTTGATTATATACCTTTTAAGAAAAGCAAACTTGTATGAAGTGCCATGTGTCACTGTTTCGACCTTAGGATTTGAAAAATGTACACAGGAAACTATAGTCTGTCTCTTTCTGTAAATTCTTATGAAATTTCAATCTGATGCTCAAAACAAAAGTTATGACTATTTTCCCCAGGTCACCTGTTTGGAATGTAATTCAGGAGTGTGCAAAAAGATCGACTTCCTCAGATCATATCTCTGCAAATATTGCGCAAAAAGCTATGAAATTTGGACCCAAGGTTCAGAGCGATTTCTTCTCAAATGGGTTTTTTTTTGTAGCATCTAAAACGTCACAAAAAAAAATTATAGCGCAAATGCCATGATGACCTGTTTGGAACAGCGAAACCCTAGAATTCAAAGCTCTAATACCAAATGTTATGAAACTAGCTCACAAAAAGATAGAAAAGATAGATTAATGCCTTAGAATTCAGCCTCTTTTTGGGGGAAACCTCCTTTACAATACGTAAATGAACAATTCTTGGATGATTCAAATGACAAAACCTCCTTTCTATATATAGGAGTCTAAGGAGTCATAATATAACCAAGTCGACCTAACAATAATAATATAAAGGCACAAAAATAAAAATAAAGGGATTCTATGGGGCACAGTAATAACAAGATGGGGACAATAGGGGCACAAAAATATTAATAAGGGATACAACTACAATAGTAATGGGGTAATCACTAGTATTATAGGGACCTAACATTCCATCCGTGATAGTCAGACTTCTCTCGGAGCTTGTCTTCAACTGGGAAGTGGGATGAGGAACCCACGAATCCTTTTTGACCTTTCCAATTGTTTTCGGTGATTGCTCTTTCACTCTTGCTTGGGCTTTCTCTTCACCTCAGCTCCGATACCATGTTAAATTATGGTATGTTCTATGCTTAAACGCAATTTACTTCAAATTTTCTTATTAGCCCAATATCAATTTCCACAATTGCAATCACATCAACATGATAGTAAAATGCAGATAGAACATAAATGTAAATAGCAGAAGACAAGCCAAGACAAGAGACACAAGATGTGGCACCAGCTAGGGACAAACCCCAATGCGGGGACACCCTTGATCAATTCTTCTTATGTTCTTCAATAATTCAGCAGAAAGAGAGAGAGAGATAGTACAAATACACAATTCTGTAATTTTATGATAGTAGCAACAAAACCCTAACCAACAAAGTCAAAGCTAGTCAAATATGTTAGAATTGACCTTAAGTCAACCTCAGTCAACTTGAGCTCCAACAACAATGATAGACAACCCAAAATAGTCCAAAAATGATGGTCAAACAATAGTCAATGAAGGTGCAGGTCTGCGATCAACCCTTGACAATCAATGCTAGTCAAAGTGTCGTCAAACAGAGGTCAATGTTTGCTATCCAGAACTACATCTTGCCTAGGAGAGGCTCCCCACACTAATCAGTAGTCAAATATACCTTCACACTAGTCAATGTTGCTGAAATAGTCCACCTGCACCTCGGTCAACCCAAGTCAACGCTACCAAAACAGACCTATGTCCTCCTTCTTCCCACGTGTGAGAGACCTACTCCTCCTAAGCATACCCAAGAAAACTAGGAGAGAGAAGAGTGAGATGATGAGATGACGGAGATAATGCCACAAGATTTCCTCCTTTTATATGCCATGTTGAGGATAAGTTGGGGGTGTAAAACACTGTTTTGCTTGTTGGACAACCTTGACAAATTGTTAAGAATACAAATAAATTCATATCTCCATGAATATATGTTGGAATCGGATGATCGTTAGATCAATCCTACACCTCTCGATGAGAGGAATCTAAGAAAAATATCAGCTGCCATAAATAAGGTGACCCACATGGAGTTTGGCCCTAGTTGCCAATTTTAATATTTTAGTTTTATATGTTGATGATATATTCTAGACAAGTTATGAGCCTCTGATGATCGAGTGTAAGAGGGAGTTATCCTCTGAAATTGAGATGAAGCGCCTTGGGCTCATGCACTATTTTATTGATCCAGGTGGATGTTGGTGGCCACCCACCTATCCCATTTGGACCCCCACAATTGTCTCTTTCAGCATTTTCAGTTTCCTTAATTGTAGCACAACTTACTATTTTTAGCAGTTTTTCGGGTGTCGTTGGGATTGAACTCGTGACCTGCGTTGTGGTCTCTATACTTTTCACCACTCCGCTCTGATACCACTGATCCGGATTTAAACAGGAACGCAATAGATTACAGAGATAACCATAAATACAGAGATGCGATAACCATAAATAGAGAGATGCAGCGGAAATAACACTTCATTTCATTAATGGAAATACCGAAATATGCTTACAACCAGAATTGGAAATAAACCAGCTAGGACGATGGTAGCTTATCTCTGAGAAGAGATGTGCGGCTACATGTCTCTGAACTGTTCCGAACTTGTGTTACAATGAGGCTCGAAGGCCTATTTATTATTGAGAAACAATGGAAAACCCTTCACATTCCAAAACCGACCCTTAGAAGATGAAACGCCAAATTGTGGGCCCCGTTTTGGGTAAATTGGTACATCAATTTCCCGGGGTCGTAACTTTGGCATACGATCTCCGTTTGACGCGTATGATAGCTCGTTAGAAAGATCTATCTGAGAACTACCACTTTGGGAAAGGCAACATTGGTCCATGGACCCATGTTGCCCCCAGATTTCCCAAAAAACGTCGTTTAGGGCCTCAAAACGGCCCCGGAAGTTCAGGACCCGAAAAACTGCTAAAAATAGTAAGTTGTGCTACAATTAAGGAAACTGAAAATGCTGAGAGAAACAATGATGGGGGTCCAGATGGACTTGGAAGGTGGCCACCAATATCCACCTGGATTAATGGGCTATTTGATGGTTCAATAAGACCTATGTTAAGCAATTGTTGAATTTCTTGTTTGCGTAAGTCCTGTTCAAAAGGGCTCATATGATTTGTTGATGCCTTTTGTGGAGTTTGTCTCATACCTTCTTTATATTGGAGTGTGATGAAATATTTTTCTCTAAACCAAAATGCATCAGGGTGTTCTGACATGCAATTCTATTTGAGTTTCTCAAGCTTTTCATTTAAGACCTCAGGTGCATGGAGATCTGCATTTTTGATGATTTTCTGAATCTTTGTGAGATCTTTAATAGAAACTTATATATCTTATGCTTTTTTTTAGCATCAATTTTTCTGATTAAACTGATTTTGGTTGTAACCTGAACTTTTGAAAGCTGGACTGTAAACGTTATACTGCTCTTATCTACAATAATTGCCATATATTTCTATACATAATCCCGTCCTAACAAAATATCAACACCTACATCATAATTGTATAATGTAACATATGTTATTATATTATTCAACAAAAGCGATCCAAGGTACATCAGAAGCAATAGATTTGAGTGTTAAATTCAAGGAATGACCAATGCAAGGTGTCAAAAATACTTGTGTATATTTAGCTTCCACAATAATTCTAACAACCTTCGAAACAAGTGCATTGTTTGTAATATTTTTCACACAAGAATAAACACCTACATATTTAATAACTTTAATGAACAACTCACCCATACATTGTGAATCCTTATATTTTCCAAGGGAATCCCTTGCTTTCAAGAAAATTAGTCCATTCAAGGAAGACAACTTGAAGTCAATGAGTGGATGACATGTTGCATCTATCCATCCATAAAAAATAGTACTAACCCTAGATGTTGGCCATGTTGATTTACTAGGGCTCAATCATTTTCTCCTGCATTTCTTCCATTTGTATCAGCGATGCATCTCTCACCATCTAACATTCCTCTTACCTTAATGTGGGGCTGCTACTCAATAGGTACTTTGGTCATTTTGCAATCAAGTGGTAATGTGTGTTGTTTTTGGTATTTAGTATGGATAAAAGGGTGATATGGAAGATTAACCAATCTTGATTGTAAATCTGTTCTCTCACCTTATAAGGGGGTTAATTTTTAGCCCTAGCCTAGTGGGAACTCCCTTAAGGTCCCAGGGTTATAGGAGGGGCACTACTTGGAAAAACCATATTGAAAGTGTGTGTTCATTTTCCCTTACAACATACTTAACACTTTCCATGAAAAACTATAAGCCCTTTATATACCAGCTTCACTCTTCAGGTTTAACCTATCATTGGTTCATTGCGATTTGACATCCTCTTATCCACATCCTTGAGTAGGGTCGAGAAACATTTCCCTAGATGTTGATGCAGCTAAAAGAATGGAAAAGCATAATATGACCACAAATAAAAGAAAAGGAAAGTCAAAATGCAAAAGATGGTAGAGGCAGGAGTTAAAAAGTGAAAAAAATCCTAGCATGAGATCTACCCTCCTCATTAGACATGACTTGGTTCCTGAGCACTTGATGATCCATTTCATCAAAAGGAACCTTGCATGTCCCAACCCTAATGAGTGATAGATTGTCTCATCTTAAGGGGTAAAATTAAATATTATACCATAAAGAGAAAGCTCTATGCCTTGAGCTATGCACCCAAAATAAAAACATTATAAAAAAGAAGTAAAAGGAATGCTAGAGGGGTGGAAAAAGCAAGCCGAGCAGGGTAGCTCATGCCTCAATGATTACTCCCTCCATTACATCTATACACTCAGGATGTGGACTCTCATTAGCATATGGAACACCTTTACCGGACTTGGTCTAGTTAGATAACAAAAGGTGATCCTTATTTAAAGTATTAACATGCCCTTAACATTCAAGTTTGGTCCACTTAGATGCATATATGATCTTAGCCTCTAATGAATGTTTTCTTTCACTTGAGTCCATGTTATTTTTGTTAGGTAGTCTAAAGGAGCCCAGGCCTTAAGGGCACCCAATCTAAAGGTAGCCATGCCTTCCAAAGAAGCATATCGCCTAAAGAAGTGCAACATTGAGAGACTGGAGCCTCCTGACAACATGAGAAAATGTTACATGTCCCAAGTACATTCAGGACCCAAGGCATTGGTAAACTTTGACCTAGATTTGAGGATTCTTCATGATGATACCACTGGACCCAGCGTGCCCCCAAGCTAGCCTTGACACAACCTAACAAGCAAGAGTTGATTCATATCCTAGATAAGGATGGTCTCCTATAGCGAGACTACAAAGGGTAGAGAAGGAGACCTTATTTGACAATTAGAGACCCATGAAGACCACTTGATGACACCCCCACTTGTAGACCAATTCATCCCTCTTACAGATTTTGGCCTAACTTAAATTTGTCTTGTATCTTGTGGAGATGTGATCTATTGTGGACTTTTTCTTATGGATTTATTCTTTGGTTTTGGAGATATCACTTTGGAGAATTAAACGATTGGTTCATGCATCTATCTTTTTTTTTTTGTAAGCTGGGTGGTTCCGTTTTCTATTAACACAAAAGAACATTACAGAGTCAGGGTGGTCTCACCCCGCCGCGAAGGGAAACCGGGTTTATTGACCACAGATAATTTTTCACAGCAGCCCAAAAATAGAATGTTGTAAACTGTTCTTTCCTTGCTTTATACCCTTTGTCTATCTCCCTATTACTAGCTATATACTGCTTCCTATTTATAAAATCATCAAAGTTTTGCATGCCTAAAGTAAAGCAAAAAGAAACAGATCCTAATTCAAAATAGAACATTCCTTTGTTCATTGTTTTTCTGGCTCAGCTTGCTGAGCTTTCTCCTTCTTCACAAGCACTCCGCTTGCCTCCAGCTGTTGTTGCAGGTCCTCCAGTCTTTTATCTTGCATAAGCAGGGTTATGACTATGTTCTTCAGTTCTTTTTTCAAATTTGGGATACTCTGGACCATCTCAACCATCTCCATGGCCACCTGTTCCAAGGCTTTAGCCATGAGCCTTTTCATGACCCAATACAAGTGAAGAGACTGCTTGTAAAGGGTCATTCTGCCTCTGGTATGACCAGAGTCAGGCATGAGAGCAATCCAATCCTCCATCTCTTCTTCAGATTGGGCCTGGATGGCTTCTTTTTCCCAGTGTTCCATAATTCTCTTGATCTTGGGATTGGATTTCTCCCTATACTCCTTCTCAGCTATTCTGACTTTGTTGCCAATGGTTTGCCTTGTCCTTCGCATCCCATCTCCCATAGCAGGCTCTGCTTCCTCCTCCGGGCTGGGGCTGCATTGACGCCCCCTTCGACTTCTCCTCTCCGCCAGGTCCTTCCTCCGACGACCACCTCTGCCTTTGCGTCCCTTCCCTCCTCGAGAGCCTCCCCTGCCTCTTCCTGTAGACTGAGCTGGGACATCTCCTGCTTCGTCGATTTCATCTGCAGGGTGATTGTTCCACCGGCCTTTCCACGCAGCATTTTCCTGGTCTTCCTCCTGCTCCTTGGTCTCCCCTTCTGATATCTCAAACACCTGAATTTTCGGCTACGCTTCATCCTCCACCTTTCACTTTCCTTTCCTATCTGCTTCGAGCTTGCTCTGATCTTCATGGCCACTGATGCGCATCCATCTTCTCTCACTCCCGCTTCCTTCCGCCTCCATATTCCTTCGCCCACTGCAAAAATCTCCACCCGCTTCCCTCACGAATTTGTCCGAGCTGCAGCGACATCCTGAATTCCTGACTTGAGGTGTATTACTCTCCTCTCGGCACTGTTCCTGTCGCCACCCTTCGCTCTCAAATCTCCTCTGTTTAGAGATGTCATTTACTATTTTATGCCGGTGGATAAGCCCAAGGCTCGTGGCATTATGATCTGAAACCTTCGCCGTCCTTCCGTCCCTTCCATCTATCAGCTGACCTTCTCCACTACTCTGCCGGCCGCTCCACTTGCCTATGGCAATGATGCCGTGATCTTCGTCTGCTGCAGCCTGTTCCATGCACTGCCTTTTCATGATTTCCCTCCTTGCCAGCTCATCCAGCCCGATCGGGCGATTAGTTTCCTCTTGTATTATCCATTGCTGCTTCATCATGATCTTGGTTTAAAATTGTTTTGAGGCCGTCCCAGTTGTGATCTCTCTCTAGGGATGGCCAACTTTTATCCAATTCACTAGCTGCTTCTTTGCTTCCCCAATTTGCTAGGAAATCCGCCGCCTTATTTCCATTTCGTCGGACGTGATTGATGGTCTTGTAATCAATCTTGTTCAACAGTTCCTCAATGTCTTTGATGATAGCTGTTGTCCGCCAGCTTTTGGCTACTTTATCCCATCTCTGCCCATCCTTGAGTTTCCGCAACATCTTAATCGTGATTTGCGAATCCCCTTCAATTTCCAGGTTCAGGTACCTATTTCGAACAGCTATCCTCAGGCCCTTGTGAACAGCCCAAAGTTCAGCTTCATTGTTCGTCATCTCTCCTACCCATTCAGCAAACACCCATCTGGTTTTTCCTTTTCCATCTCGGAAGACCTGCCGGGCCTGGATTACCTTTCGAAGCTCCATCGAAGTTCAGTTTGATGGAATGAATCCCGGGGTAGCTAAATTGATTGGGACTTTGAACCTGGGGGTTGCTTTTCCTCTCTTGTCTCGGGTAGATCATACTGAATTCTAAGTTCAGCATTGAGGCTATTCTTCCTTCAATTTGATCCATCTTCCAATCCTCCTCATCCCAACTGTCTGAAAGCACAGTTTCTTTAATTGCTTTACTTATCTCTTCCCAAACCTTTTCTGGTCTACTGTTTTGCCCCTTGAATATTCTTTTATTGCGCTCCTTCCATATGAACCAAATCACAAAGCTAGCCGCTAGACTCCATATTCTTCTGACCACTTTGCTGTGGAATAGCCCTAATCCCAATTGACCTATGGTCTTGCGGATATTAGTCGGATCTCTCATTGTTCTACCAAATAGAAGTCTAATCTTTTCCCATATGTTTTCAGCGTAAGGACACTTGTTTAGAAGGTGTTCTTGATTTTCAGCTTCCCTGTTACAGAGGCTGCATCTTGACGGACCTTGAAAACCCCTCTTCATGATTTTATCCCAGGTTAATATCTTCCCTTTGCTAACCAGCTAGGCAAAGATTGTGATTTTTGGCCACCATTTTCCTTCCCAAATCTTCTTCTAGTCTTGATCTTCTTCATCCTGATTCTGCCTTGTTGTCAGGAAGTAGGCTTCCTTTACTGTGAAAGTCCCTCTCATTGTTTTCCCCCATCTTAGGATGTCCTCCCCAGTCCCGTTTCTTATTTTTCTAAGATCCATTTCTTTGAGGTAGATTTCCTCTGTCTCCAAGTTTATATTTTCAGTCCATTCTCCTGGTTTTTTCCATTTTCTCCATATTTCTCTGTTTTCTCCTTCCACCCAATAGTCCTTTACATTGTCCATCCCTATCCTTTGTGCTCTCTATTGAAGATCTTGAAGAGTTTTTATTTCATTCATCTTTCCGTTCATGCATCTATCTTGTAAGTTCTCTTTGTATTAGAATTTATTTTATGGCTATTGTATGGAATGGTTATCGCATAGGGTTTCTATGTGCTAATTATTATTGAAAAATCTTCTACTGAATATTAGCAATGCTAATGCATGCATTACCCTTATAGAATTTGTGTGACAATCCCACGAGTGAATATTTCGAGTAGCTCTCCTCAAGGAATTTGCTCCCTCATAAAATGATAGTTACTATTTGAAACTAGGGTTTCTTATTCCCTTACTCCTTGTTAAGGTTTAGTATCTTCTCCTTAGTAGACTTCCCATAGGATCCATCATCCAAGGTCAAGGAATTGTCCTTATTATTGCTGATTACACCAAAATTATATTCAAGTCACACTTTTCTTCCCTAAACTTGATTTTTGACCTCTTAAGGAAACCCACTAGGTTAAAGTTAGGGTTTTATTTCAATTTTCATGTAGAGTTGACTACGTTGCCTTGTGGAGGGACTCAACACTCGGTTGTGAGGTCATTGCCTCAAAATCAATCCTTTCTTGTGGTTAATTTCTCCATTTTAGGTATGACGTCCTTTTCCCTACCAAAGACCTAGTTTTCCCCTAGGCTTCACTTGAGGCTTGAAGAAGGTTTGTTGTGCCCTAAATTGATCATACTCATCTAGTTTCAAGCCTCTTCTTGAACATAAATGAGAGAGGAGTTTGAGCTCAAATTTTGTAGTAGCCAAAGGGAATTTTTGGTGGTATTTGAAACCGCTTCCTGGTAGTAGAAGAGTTAATTTTTATTGTAGGTTTTGAATGCTTCATTAATTATTTTTGGTTGAATTTTGTAGATAGAGTGTTTTTTAGCCTTATTTTGGCAGCAAAAAATATGGGTAGTGGTTTACAAACACCACTACGTGAACCACATTTTTGTAGGCGCCTTGTAGCATATTTAAGACTAAGTGATGTATCAAAGCATGTTAATGCTTAGCATCTGAATAATAAAAGAGGCCACGCCCTTGGAGGTAGGACCCAGAGATATAGTCCACATTAGACAAACTTTGTTAACAATTGGATGTCGTTCTTATTTTCTTCTCTTCTTGATCTTCTATATTTCTTTAATTGTAATTTCTATAATATCCTTCAAACTTAATTTGAGTTAATTTTTAGTTTAAAATTAATCATTCAGACTTGAACATTTTTGCAAACCCAGTCACTTTTAAAATCTAAATTATTCATGGGCATAAAATTTAATGAGTTATCCATAAAAATCACAAAATGTTAATCTTCACATACTTTGATGTATATGATGATTATGACCTTATTTAACTTTGTTATTGTGCTCGTTTCACCATATATAAAAGCAATTGTTCTAAAATTAAAGAAAATATATCCAAGTTATATTTTTTCATTCAATATCTTTAATAACAACATAATAAGTAAACATATATTTATAAAACACTTACAAACAATAAAAAATCTACATATGTAAAAATACTTCAGCACTCTAATTAAATTATCTTGCCGCTTAACCATCTAAGATATATACAAAAATCCTATAACGATTAATGCACCATCACCGAAGTAAGTGCATTTTATCTCAATGATTTCCTATATTAAAAACTTGACGTTATTAAACATCCATGAAAAAAAAGGTACTTTCAATTATATTTATATATATATGCAAGCATAAAAGGAAAAGTATATCCAATTCTTTAATGATCACTAGTTAGATTTAATTTAGTGGTTTCCTATATTAAAAACTTGGCATTCTTCAATATCATGAAACAAAGGTACTTTCAATTAGCATAATCCTAATTAAGAGGACTCACCACCCCCACCCCCCTTAAGTGTCATGAATCAAGTGAGTTAGACATGATTCTTAAGGGACACATGTTCGATTCAAGGCAATTGTGTGTCTAAAAATCGAGATTCATGTCCCATGAGAATCAAATTTTCTCCCACAATGAATCTTGAATTTCCGAAACGTGTCTGGCAAAAAGGGGCCTATGTGGCTGCTAAAAGGTCGATTTGGGTTGATTTTCCTCACTTTCCATTTTTTTAGATGTGGGAGTGTGGGAATGGCCAACAAAGGATATTGGCTTCTTTTGGAGATGATTCAAGTGACAAGTATGACGATTTCTCTTCCATTTTTTTATTTTTATTTTTTTATAATGGTGCGCCTCTCATTTGTTTTGGCTCAATCAAGGGAAGAAGGGAAGGGTAAAAAAAAGGGGAGGAACATCACCATTGGTAATTCCCCCCCTCTTTCAATTTCATCAAGGTTTTCTAGTGTTCCATCTGTTGGGAGTAGGGTTGCAACAAGAACTTCAAATGTTGAGAGAAACATCAATTTAGCATGACAACTATCTTAAGAAAGTAAATATCACTTGTGGAAGAATGTTACAAGAGATCAAGGGCCATTCAACAAGTTAAAGGGAGGAGAAAATATTATTTGGAACTGGAACTTTTGCAACATCAAGCATCTATTTCAGTGTGAAAGAAAAATTGTTGGGCTTACCATCCTGTGGAATTGGAGAATGTTCAGGAGTGACTGCATCTAAGAGGAAAAAATTAGAAAGAGAAGCAAATGTTGGTGTGGAATTGGTGGTTGAATCATCTAATAAATATAAGGATGAGTATCCCCTACCATTCTTGAGGAAAAGTAGTTCTAGTTATCCATTTGGGAATTCTGGTGGGGGTATAGGTCAAGCAACAAAAGGGAGGGAACTTGGTCTAATGGACAATATATTTCAACAAGAGAGGTGAGAAGAGATTGATCTCACCATTGCCTTCCTTTTATATCTCAACTTTATATCATTTAATGTTTCATGACCAAATTTATTTATTGATATGTGCAAAGCTCTGACTCAAGGGGTTCCATCAAGGTATGTGCCTCCTAGGTCAGAGAAGATTAGAACTACATTGCTGAGTAAGGCAAAAGAGGAGGAGAAAATGCTCGAGCCTATTAAATCAACATGGCCAACATCTGGGATCAGTATTATTTCTGATGGATGGATAGATGCAGCATGTCATCCACTCATCAACTTCATGGTGTCTTCCATGAATGAACCATTTTTCTTGAAAGTAGTGGATTCTATTGGAAATTATAAGGATTCACAATATATGGGTGAGTTTTTCATTAAATTTATTAAATATATAGGTGTTTATTCTTGTGTGTAAATCATTACAAACAATTCATTTGTTTCCAAGGTTGTTGGCATGATTGTGGAAGCTAGATATCCATAAGTATTTTTGACACCTTTCATTGCTCGTACCTTGGATTGGAACTCTTATTGAGGATGCAAGACATATCCACAAATTTGTACAAAATGGTACCAATTTTGATTTTGATGTTAGTGAATTTTTTCTATAGGAAACACTACGGCAACCAACAACCTATGAGATTCTTCGGTTTCGGGTTCTAATGTCTACATTGTTTTCTATTTACCATTTTCCATTGGAATTCATAGTCAGGAGTCCTCGAGTTTCAATACATATGTCATACATTTTTATTTTGATGACTTAATGAGAAATTTGTTGATTATGGTTAATTTCTAGTTGTAAACATGTATCAATGATGAATCATGATTATTTGCATAATGTTACAAACTTACAATGTACATGTATAAATCCATGAATGAATTTGTTACTTGTATCATCATGAGAATGAATATATATATATTATATATATATATATATATATAATATATTATTATATTAATATTATTATATATATATATATGTGCATATGCATATACATATATACCCACCCAATTCCTTAATGTTCATTGCTTAGATTTAATTTTGTGATACACCACATTAAAAACTTGGCATTGTTTGATATCCATGAAATAAAGTTATTATCCTCCAAGAGGAATCCAACTTGGAATAGTGTATACTTAAATTGAAGATATAAGAAATATAAACAATAATAATTTTATTATTTATAAAATAATTATTATTTCAAACCTCTACCACTAGTGTGGAACACGAGGTAGGAGATCACACATGTCTTTTGACTCACATGTATCTTTTGATGGTGTAAAAATGACAAACCAAGACATTCCAACAACCTAAAATTAGATCAAGTTGGGACTTCAAATAACAGTACAAGCTCCATTATGTTACCCTTATTTTTCCCCTTTCTCCAACTCTAGTTTTTAATTTTTAGGGTACTGATAGAAGGCATGCCTTAACAAAAATAATGGAAAGGAGTATTACAAACCTTTTTAACCTAAGCAAACCCAACTCTTAGCAAAAAAAAACTTATTTAGATATCTAAAAGGAATAATGGACTCTGGACTATAGTATCCAAGAGGAAATAACTTCTTACTAACATCTTACAATGATGCATATTAGGCCAGTTACATAGATGATAGAAAAAGTATAAGCATTGGTGCATTTTTTTTAGGAGAATCATTGATGGCTTGGTTGTGCAAGAAGCAAACTTCGGTCTCATTATCTATTGTTGAAGTTGAATCAACTTGTTGCACACAAGTATTGTGGATGAAGCAAACTCTTCAAGACATGAAAGTAACATATGGTGATCTCATACCTATTAAATGTGATAATATATGTGTAATAATTATATCAAGGAATCTTGTCCCTCACTAAAACAAAACATATTCCCATCGAGTATTACTTCCTCAAAGAGAAAGTGGTTGATCAAATTGTATATATAGAATACATATCAACTAAAGAACAAAACATTGATATATTCACCAATCCTTTTGCAAGGGATCCCTTTGAATATCTAAGACAAAAATCAGGAGTAGTACATTATTCATCTCTTCATTAATTAAACCTCAAAAGAGCATCTAAAGATAGTTAGGTATAGTAAAAAGGAGAGTGTTGAAAAATCTAAGTATAATCATAAGGGGAGCAATGTATAGCATAAAATGAATAACAACAATGAATCTTGCATATTTTTATACAAAGGTGTATTAACTTTAGCCATCATATAGAATGAATAACAACAAACAATCACATGGGCAATTTGAGTTTCTACAGTTACATTAACAATAACAAATGAGCAACAACTTGTACAAACATCTGAATAGAAAAAATGATTCTTGTATATAGAGGTTGTATAACAACAACAAAACGAGAACTAACAACAACAACAAAAACTTGTATAAGAAGAGAAAACAAAGGGCTATTAACAACAACAGACAACATTTGTACAATGATGAAAAACCAAGATAGAGAATATCCAATGCATGCTTCAAGACAACAAATATTTTTATTGAACAACCTATTAAAAACAACAAGTATTTTTATAGAGAAATCACCAATGACCTTTTATATTTCATAAGGGAGATTTTATTAAAACATACCCTTTTCCATTGATGTCAAAGGGGGAGAAAATAATAAAACATTACAAGTAAATTGGTAGAATAAGCAATCTTTGAAGTTAGGTCCAGTTATGATTATCTAAACAAGGGGAGAGAAAGGGAGATCTAAAAAAAAGAGCAAGTAAAGGAGATATGTAGGAGTTATTTTACACTCTTTACTATAACTTGAGACATATGCAACATTTGTTGTAAATTGCCATAATTCCAAGGACTAACAACAAGTGTTATAGGAGAAACATTTGTTATAAGGAGAACTATTTCTCAAAACAAATCAACAAAGCACCAATGATGGTTGCCATCCAATGAACTTCAATGAATATTATATGACTATTTTCCATGGAGAATTAATGTTTAGTGTTTCCATTAATGCTAAAGGGGAGATTGTTAGTAATGTTTTCATTACTGTCAAAGGAGTTTTCATTGTATGATATAGGTTATTAATGCCAAAGGTGGTTTCAAGATGGTTTCATTGATGAGAATGGTGTTGGTTAAGGAGCAGAAACATTGGAGAAATTTTATCTATAATAAGATAGCTCAAATGCCTTTGCAATTAGCACATATGGATAAGTCATGAAAAGATATGTCCAATGATATGTAGAAGTTCGAAAAATTCCAAATGGACCAGTTATAGACAGTCAAATTTTCCCGATTTAGGTCAAATAGATAAGGATTTGGGCTTCGAAGTTCCTTGATTAAGCTCGAGATGGATGAATATATAAAAACTAAGTTAAAGCTCAGGAGGTATGGTGCTCCCATGGTGAAGAGTCATTGAAATTTGTAAGTTGCAAGAAATAGATATTACACCTAAGCCTTTTTAATATTGGTGAAATATTAAAGCTTAAGAGGTATAGTGCCCATGGTCCTAAGAGACGGGAATAAACCCCATCATTTGTAGTAAAAATTTTACATCATTCCCCCATGTCGTTGGAGTTGTTATAACAAAGGAATGTGCCAAGACCAAGATTCGAGGTCTCACGACGGGATGAACCTTTTTCTGTTAGTTGTCATAAGAATTAGCATCCCACCTTGTCTCCACCCATCTATGCATTGTGGCAAGGTTATCATGTCAACCGAGGCCTTGAGACCACATTGGCACATAATGGGAATATTCTTGCTATTTAACCTTTTATCAAATTATGCCAAAGTATTGTTAAGTGTTGGGCATGGGCTCTTTGAGCTAATTATAGCGCTAAGAGCATGAGTTAAAGGGTGTGGTTTGAGAGCATATGATAAGGGCGTGGTTGTGAGCTCCACTAACTCTGATCTTTAGTCTTGATTCCATTTGAGAGTACAATGATCTATAGTCTTTTTTTTGATGCCATACTAAATGAGGTCAATTCCAATTATGATTGGTAGGATTATTTCAATTTGAAAAAGTTAATTGGCCTTATAGAGAATTTGAAATGAATGGGTGGATCATGTGAGGCATGAAAGATAGACTGGACCAATTCAATCCCATTGTGTGGGAATTCAAATATACTGAGAAAAAATTATATAAAATGAAGTTTCAAAGTTGTGTTGATTGATTTTCCAAAGGACTTATTGAATTGATTTTAGAGAGATCTGGTCTAATTATTTAAAATTTCATGGTGAGAGAAACAAAATAATTGTTGAACTGTTAAATTGAATCTGCAAAGTGAAAAAGTCTAAAATAGATTTAATTAATAAAGAGGAGTAGAGGAGATAAACGACAAAAGAATAAATAGGACTAGTGATATTAAAGAGGAGCAGGGTTAAAGACAAGAAAAGGTACACCATTTAAATACCAGGTAAGTCAGTGAAGCAAATAATTTTTTTTATCAAGGGATTGGTGTCTCCTGAAAGTAGATACCTAAAGAAGAACAATAGGTTAGAGCCTATGTGAAGGGGAGTTGACACTTCTAGTGAGTTGCAACTTGTGAAAACGAGAGGTTGGAGCCTCTTGTACATTGTTGCCTATAAACATTGATGTAAAGAGGTACAAGTTGGTTGAATATCTAGTAATAAATTTGGTTTCTTTGTTATTGTGTATTTAGCAGCAAAGGAACAACAAAATGAAGGCTCAAGATAAATAACCATAAGGTTACCAAAAGTCTAGGTACAAAGGGAGGAAACTTAGTGAGGTGCATATAGCAGCGGAAACAAACATGCTACTAAAAAAACCTAAATTGTAGAGGGAACCAAAGTTCTATGCATAGGGAGTTTATGTGTGAAACAAACAGAAGGAATCTATGTTGTAAACAAAGCATAAGTCAAAGTTGTACCTCCTATTTAGAGGATTGGTGTTAGGGCCCTGTAGTGTTCTAAGTAGAGGATCAATCAACTCATCACTTCAGGAAATTATTAGTAATTACCAAATGATTATAGACATGTAATCCTATCCTTGAGATTCAGTCTAGGCCTAAAGTTGCAATAGTATCTAAGGATCCAATTCACATAAATAACTCCAGGTCATGTTTGTAGGAATTGTTTATTTTTCCTTCATACCACTCGAAGAAATTTGTGGAGTCCTCAAAAGTCATGAGGAACATATCAATTGTAATAGATATTCAATTCTCAATATTAAATAAAATAATTCATGAGATCGAAGGTTAGATCACAACCTAGATAGTATAAATGATGGGGTCTCTTCTGGAATTAAAGTAATTGATATTTTAAGAACCACAACACTATCTTCTATGAAATTTGGCACTCAATTTGAGTAGGGAAGATCAATCCATAGCCTCAAACTAAAGAATCTTAGCTAACTTATCTCTTGGTGGGTATCAATGGAGGATGAAATGATCTACCAACTTAATAAGGAAGTGGAAGTTGTAAAGCAAGGTCATGAACCTTTTAGTACGAATATAGAAAACATACATAATTACTATGGCTTTTTGTTAATTCTTGTATTTTCAAGCCCTTTTTTTTACATGAACCATGGGGGCTTTCAACCTTGAATCACAATATATGCACACTACTTCATAACATGGTTGAAACTTTGAATCACACTATCTATACAATAATTCATAACATAATAAATTTAACTCCTTTTTCATATATTTTTATATTTTTTAAGATTATGAAAAAAATATACTATTTTTTAAGATTATGGAAAAAAATATACTAAAAAATAGTATTAAGTAATGAGTAATTTTATGTAAAAAAAAAAAACTCAAAGTCCTTTTTGGAATTAACACATTTAAAAAAATTTAATGATAATTTGAAATTTTTAAAAATAATTCTATTATATAATTCTAATTATAATTTTATTCATACTTTTATATTATTATATTATAATTATTATATTAATTATTTCAATCATTAATAAGGATTAACTACCATTATTATTTCAATGTATATTTTTTTTCAACAATTGGTTTTTTCACAAGATCCAAATTTTTTAACTATAATGATACTAATTATAATTTTAATAATTATATTTCATTAAAATATTATTGAATAAACCCAAAGATTATTGTTAAAAAAATAAAATCAAAATCTCCATATAATTTTATATCACCCTTTGTACTACTTCTAAAGAGAAGATATGAAGCATCTCAATCACTAGAGATTCTAAGATGATCATATAGTCGGATCGACAGCCTTCGTGGAAGATTTGTACTCTTTGTTAAAAAAATATTAAGTCTACTTATATTTAATTATTTGTCTTTCTTCTTCTTGATCTCTTCCTTGCTCTGAAACTAATTTCAATACTCAACGAGATGTAATCATCCGAGTTATGTTCCTTGTATTTCACAAACAAAATATGAAGACCCGTGAAAGAAAAACCAAACTCTGACAAGCCACCACTGAAAGTTGCTTACCATGAATCATTGAACTTTATATTTATATTTATATTTATATCTATAAAAATATAAATATAAACCATCATGGACCTTGACGTAATATTATATTAATATAATATAGTTATTTAATAATTATACTGTTTTTATGTATAATTATTAATTTTTATATAATATTAATAACTAATTTAATATAACTATTATAATTATATTAATAAAGTTTTTATAATTATATCTAATTATGGTTGGAAAGATAATATGAAAATTTCTTTATAATTTTATATTTCTTTTAACACTTATGTGACTTTTTTCAATATAATTATATTTTAAAAAATTATTAAAGATAAACTATATAATATGTAACAAGATCTAAAATTGGTTTTAACCATTTAATTATAATTAAAAAAAAATATTAATAAAGTATATATTTATTTTAATAAATATATGGTAAGAAAGCAGTGACCAAAACTACAATGTTATTTTTTATTTTCATGGGTCTAGCAAATAAATTTAACAACCAAGCAAAAGTTTATGTTTTACTTTAGGGATTTGTGTTAGCTAAAAGATAAAAGGCATCAAATGTCTTAATCACTAGGGATTCTAAGATTTTCATGAGGCCTAGAAAATAAATCTAAGGTTCTACTTTGGGGATTGGTGTTAGCTAAAAGATAGAAGATATCAAGTTTCTCAATCACTTGAGATTCTAAGATAATCATACAAATTCTAATAAGGGAAACATTCTTGAAAGATTTGTACTTGAAATCTCCCATTAAAAAAATATTGGGTCTTCTAAAAAAAGCTTGACAAATATGAATTGTAAATTGGCCAACTCTTTGGATAATGTGGGAGTTTCATTAGTCTGACGAGAATTAAAAATAAGAATAACTCCTCATCTTTTCCCCTTGCATAGATATGAAAAGATTAATTTACTTGAAGTAAAAATAGGATAGAGGAGTGAGGTGGAATTCTCATGGACTTAACTCCATGTAAATTTAATCATATTCATAGATGGAGCAGGGCGGAATCAACCACTCCAGCTTTTGGGATTTTATGTTGAGGCACATATAGCTGATGGTTCTTTGTGATTTTGAGAGAGATTTATTTTTTCACTCATACTAGTATGGTGGAATTTTTCATGGCAAGGGTCATATCCCTTGTGAAGATGGAGGCTTGCATGGCATTAGGCTTACACGTAGTTTAAATAAAATATGTGAATACCTGCTCCATAGTTTGGCAGTTATAATTTAACAAATGATAGAAGAAAAATTCGGGGTGGACAAGGAGATCAAGCAAAGGAATATAATCTATAATTGGCGAGTTGCCTTGATTATTTGTAGCTATACCTTCTACGTCTAACTTCAAGTAAATGTAAAGGCTATACTGAGAAGTTTCAATATGAAATATAGAATTTCCTCTTTCTAGTTAGCTCTTCTTCTTCTCTTCCTTCTTTCAAGCTTTGAAAGAAGCACTTTAGGATGTTCCCTGCTTTTTAGACAAATTATAAACTTAAATTTTTAGGTAAATTTGGGGGCATATTATTCCTTATGTTGAGGTTGAAATTTTTGGAGACGTTATTCCACATCTTTGTTTGGATAAAATTGTCATTTTGGGGGGTCATTCTACTTTGATATACTCTATGAATTGAAGTGGGTTGAGGGAGATAGTGGCAGTTGGAATGTCATCCTCCAATATATTGAATTTTGGGGCGCTATTATCCTGTATTATGTGTTTCAATTCAATTGGCTAGACATGGTAATATTTTCTCATTTCTAAATTACCCGTCAATTAATGGTTAGTTGTATGCTTGGAGAGAAAGGCTTTTCTTAGGTTCATTAACTTTGTGTCCTAGTTATCAATCTTTGGTGTATGCCTTCAATGAGAGAGGAATTAGAAAGGTTATCCATGCCTTCTCCTCTATTTTCTTTATAGGTTGGAAGATAATTTCACCATCCATCTAATTTGGCATAATATCTCTCATGCTAAGACCTTGTCATCTTAGGAAGCTTGGAGATAAAAGATCCTGAAGGAGCTTAAATTTTGAGGGTATTTTCCCCTTTAGTACTAATGACCAAAATAAAACTTTATGTACCATCCATGGGTGTAGAGTAGCCTACATAAAACGTTGAGATCCGCAAGTGCATAATTCAAGCAACTGATGGAGAGAATCCATCAACTTTAGAAAGATATTGTCACATTGCAAATGAGACATAATTAATTAGTTTCCAACATGACCATGACCATGGAATTGTTGATGGAACACCACATCATATTGAGCATGAAGGAGGATGAGATCTCTATTCTATGCGAACAAATTGAAGACCTTCAGTCCACTAGGGATAAGCATCCCTTAGACCTCTCTTCCTCCAACAATGAAATTAGTGTTGTTGCTCAAAATCTTCCTGATTTAAATGTTACAATGTCCCTAAAAAGGGGGGCCATGGTTTGGGAATGACATTCTTTTCACTAATATCTAGTATGTTGTTTTGTTAATATTATAAGATTTTGTCTATTTTTTACTCTTATATTCTTATAGAAATAATGGCTTCCATGTAATAAAACATTGAATTTTTTGAATTTTTTTAAGTGAAAGGCATTCCAAGCATAAATAAAATTGTAAATCAATAATTAAGACTTTTTTTAAATATTAATATTAATAAAATGGTAAAGTTAAACTCAAATTATTTAAACATTTTTTATTTGAATGTTTATTTTTTATAAATTTATATATATCTTTTTATAATATTTTATTTATATTTTATCATATTTATTAATTATTTATGAAAATCAACCTTTACAAAAAATTACACTATATTAATAATAAATAAATAAATAGTTGATATTTTTAATGAATAAATAAATGAATATATTATATATATAATAACACACTATTGAATTAACTAAGTGATTTCTATATTTTTACTAATATGCAATATTCAATCTCATGCAAAAAAGTACTTTGATTTAGTATAATCTAAATTATATATACACTCTCTCAATTAATTATACTATAAAAAATTATACCCAATTCCTTAATGACCCCGCTTAGATTTAAATGAGTTATTCTCTATATTAAAAACTGGCATTATTCAATATCTATGAAACAAAAATACTTTCGATCTATAATTAATATATATATATATATACCCCCCGTATAATATATATAATATATATATATAGTACCTACCCAACTCCTTACGGAATGCTACTTTACTTTAGTTCAGTGATTTCGCACGTTAAAAATCTAGCATTATTCAGTATCTGTGAAACAAAAGTCTTATCCTCCAGAGGAGAGGAAAAGAAAGCAAGTAGGAATAATTTAAGTTAAAATATAAAAAATAACTAAAGAATACCAATTTTATAAAAGAATTATTATTACAAACCTCAATCAATGCTGCTCAACACTGGAAAGGGCATCACACATATCTTTTGACTCACGTATCTTTTGGATTCCATAAACACCACAAACCAAGACATTCCAACAGCCTATATAAAATGAGATCAAACTGGTACTTCAAATATAACAAATAAAAGCTTCGTTTTGTTATCCTTTTATTTTACCAAATTACGGTGTTTAATGTTGGTATGTGACGGATACAGGTGGTTAGATTTGATTAATGTAATTTTAAAACTGACTTAGATATATATAAGAAATAGAAATGTTGGATTTGATTAATGTAATTTTAAAATGTAGAAAATTGACTTAAATATATATAAGAAATATACCTGTTATGTTTGTTTAGTTTAGTTGTGATTTTTTTTTTCTGGAATTTAATTATTAATTACTGGTTATTATAATTTTAAGTAGTATTTGTATAAAAAAATAGATAGTTATAAGATGTATATAAATATATTTATATGGAGTTAATGTTTATTAGGTTGTTATTACTCACCAATATTTATGTAGGTGGTTTTTGCATTTTAGTAAGCAATTTTCTACTTATTTATTAATTTGCATTTTTTCTAAAAGCATAATATGTAACTTGAGTGCCTTGCAACATTTTTTTAGATTTGATCTATTTTTTTATGCAAAGAATTGCTTAACTTATATTGGGAAGCAAGTGATGGTAAATGTGTTATTATTTACTTCAAACATTAAGAATAAAAATTGACTACATAAAGATCTAAAAATAATGCATGGATATTGCAACTATATCTGCAAATTATGGCATAAAATATGTAAGGCAGTTATGGACATGGCATTATCTTGTGGAAACACTGCAAAAAGTCCATTAATTTTTTTAGTTGAATTAAATAACTTTTCTATAAACAAATACGATGCAGTTATGGACATGGCATTATCTTGTGGAAACACTGCAAAAAGTCCATTAATTTTTTTAGTTGAATTAAATAATTTTTCTATAAAGAAATAGGATGAGATAGACTGACTAATAATGAAGTGAAAATTGATTCAAACAATAAATTTTTATTTAATATATGTTAAAAATATTTAGACACTTAATATAAGGTTCATTTAATTATTTTTAAAATAATAACCACTTATTTATATTAACTAAATATTTATTATTTATTACAAAATTTAGTTTAAGCCCATGAAAATGAAATGAATTTTAACAAATAAATTAATTTATAGTGAAAGAACTCTATAATTTTATTTAATATCAATAAAAAATCAGTAATAAATTATTAATAATAAATGAAAATGGTTATAAATTCAAACCACAAATAACAAAGTTCCATTTTGAATATTTATATTTTTTGAAGTTTTCACAAAGATATTTGGCTAGAACAATTACAGTTTAAAATATATTTATATATACATTATAAATGTAAAACTTTTTAAACAACATTCTCAACAAAAACATTATCACTACAATAAAACATTGTTATTGTCTTTAAATAGGATTGGATTTTCTATCTTTACAATGCAAAAATATAATTAACAAAATACTTCAATTTACTAATAATAAAACCTAAATTGACTAAACTCTAAACTTTAACACTAATTTGAATTCAACTTTTCTAAATTAATTTAACTATATTTAAAATAAGCAACAAATACACTTTATTAATATTATCAAACAAAATACTTTCAATACATACTAGTTCACTTTCAATTAATCATATAAAAAAAAAATTATACTCAATAAATTAATCATTCAAAATTGTTCCCTTACATTTAACTCAGTGATATCTTACATTAAAAACTTGGCATTATTCGATATCCATGAAACAAAGGCATTATCCTCCGGAGGAAGTCAGGTAAGAATAATTTACTTTGAATTTGAAGAAGCAAGAAATATATAAAATAATAATAATAATCTTATTATTAAGGAAATATTATTACAAGACATCACACATATCTTTTGACTCACACGTAACTTGTGGCCTGTGTAAAGACCACAAGGAGGACATTCTAACAGTCTAAATATATAAAATCCGATCAAGCTGGAGCTTCAAATATAATAATGAAAACAGCTCCATTGCGTTACCTTTTTTATAACCCCTTGATCCAACTCCAAGTTTTTTATTCTGCAGGGTACTGGCGGAAGCCCAGCCTTAACAACAAGAATTGGAAGGACCATTACATGAAACCTCTTTTAACATCAAACCAAAACAACAGAAAATCACATAAAAGAAGAAACTCCATTGATTAAACGAGTACCGAAGCTCCATTAAATTAGGGATGAGGGAAGGGGAGTAGGCTACGCTAATTAAATTCAAACGTCGTGTATTTTGCATTCAATGTGCTCTGTATCGACCCTGCACATTTGCTCTTCCTCGCGAATGAGAACTTCGCCGTGGGCCGCTGCATATTTTGCGTGCACCGTGTGTGCGAACTCTACAGTTCTTTGGCTGTTTATTGCAATCAAAACAAGAATCAAATAAGAAAAGTTAAATAAATAACCATTTATTTAAAAGCGGGGTAAAAGTTAGCTAGCTATATAGTGTGAGAAGGTAATTCAGCAAGGAGTCTGTCTACTGAACTGGAGGAATTGTCTTGAAAATTAAAAGTGGTTTGAATTTGGGCAAAAAATTCAAAAACTCTTGTAAAGGCAGTGTTTGAATCATGTTTTTAATAGTGGAAATAGATTCAGCACCATCAAAAACATCTAGGACACCTAAAATTTTGAAGTTTAACAATTATAAGTTGGATTTACAAAAATCTTTACCAAATTTCCTCTAAATTTAATCCAAATTTTCATAACTTTCTTAACAGCCTAAATTGGATGTACATTATTTGATCGATCTAAATATTCTATAATAATTTGAACAGATCCATTTTAAATATCGAATTAATTAATTTAATATTAGTTTATAGGGATTTAATATATATATGTATATCCAAGGGTTCAATTATTTATAGTTATTTAAAGTGCAAAATAGTGAACGGAACGGTATTTATCTCATGCGCCACTGCGAGGAAACAATGCATTTTTATATCAACTTTTGTGTTATGAGATGAATACCTGTAAGCCCATTCATTGTCGAACCAAGCGACCACTTTAATCATGTCTTCTCCCATGACCATGGTGAGTGTGTTATCTACAATGGCTGAAGCGTGGGAACCCAGAAAGTCCGTGGACACTAAGTGTTCGTCACACACTGCAAGAATACCATGGAGGGGTCCATCGGAAGCAGCCTTCTTGAAGGCTTTCTTCACATCATCTACCGTGAACCCCTTATTCCCCACGTTGACCACCAAGTCCACCACAGAAACGTTGGGGGTGGGCACGCGCATAGCAATGCCGTTGAACTTGCCCTTGAGATTCACAGTGCTGGGCAGCACTCGAGATAGTGTATTAATAGATATATCGATGCTCGTGGGAACTATGTTTAGCGCCGCCGCTCTTGCTCTTCTCCTGTCACAGTGTATTGCATCCAGCAGACTCTGCATTAAGACATCCGATCTGAAATTAATTCATTTCCATACTTAACTATTCGTCTAATATTTTAGAGTAAACACTCACAGTTAGTCGAGTTCGAATTTTTAAAATAACATTAATGTAAGATTCAAATATATATTTTTAAAACCTGATGGAGATCAAATGTGGAAATTAGCATCTATTCAGATTTTCCCACTAATTTTCTTTAGAAAAAAGTTTACACAATCCAATCACCTGATCATTGGTATATGAAAGTGTTGCGGAGACAGTCCCTTTCACTATGCCTGCAACAACGACATCACACCATTATCATCACCACTTGCAGATTTTACGCAAAACAAGTGATAAAGATCACTTGTTGCCACAGAATAGTCTCCATTCCCTGACAATATAGTTCACTTTAAGTACGACTGAACCGGGTTGTGTGAAATCTTTTCATTGTATTTGATTATAGCTATATTTTTTGTGTGGAAGAATTACTTACCACCGAACTCTTTGTCCAGGGTTTGGATTAATGGAGCAAGGCAATTTATTGTGCCAGATCCATTACTGCAAAGTGAAGTGAAGTCATGTTATCATGTCAAAATCAAGTAAAGGATGGATATTATTATCACCTGCTTCTTGGAAATATTGAAGGAAAAAAAACAACTTCATGGTGAAAAGCCAGAAATCAAACACCATCTTTTTAAGACAGACAAAATAACTCTACACCACTAAAATTTAAATCTAGACTATGGTAACACATTCAGCCCACTTGTACATCTTTCTCGTTTTGCCCCGGGACACCTCAATGGTCACGGTATATATATATATATATATATATCTTATTCCACGTTATAAAGGAATGACATGACTATGACATGACTCTGAGAAAATTTAACCTAAAGATGTTGTTGCTATCGTCGTGAGAATAACTGCTGTCATTGACTCCCACAACATATGTGGGGATATCTTCGCCCTTGCTCGATGCTGTGATGATCACCTTTTTAGCCCCGGCATCAATGTGCTTCTGAGCTTGGGTTCTCTCTGTAAACTTTCCAGTCGCCTGCATCATCGGATTGCATTAATTCAGGCTCAACCATATCTACAACTACAGTATTACTACGTATTCGTCGAAGCATATATATATATAGATATATTTCAAAATATATATGGCCCTACCTCGATGACAAGGTCGACACCGAGGTCCTTCCATGGCAATAGGGAGGGGTCTCTCTCAGAAAGAACAAAGATTTGTTTCCCACCCACGGTCATGCTTCTGTAACCATTCACACCACCTTTAAATACGCCGTCCACATCAGCGTCAAATCTACCCAGAATTGAGTCATACTTCAGGAGATGAGCGGCCTACACTCACAATACAAAGTAAAACGAAACACTCAGTAACATATGTGTATGTATATATATATATATATATATATCTAAACACTATCTAAACATTGAGTGTGTGTATTTATATACGCAGTGATATGAACCCTTCCCCTCTTATAACTGATAACATACATTTTCCACACCAGTAGTGTCATTGATGGCAACGACTTCAAGAGACGAGCGCTTGTTGCCATGCCAGGAACGCATAAAATTGCGGCCAATCCGTCCGAATCCGTTGATAGCGACTTTCATCTTTGCGACGGTTTCTCCTCTCACGGCTCCCGAGCTTCCAGCCTGATTATTTCAGTTACAAGATAAAAAGTAATCAGCAAATACGAATGGCGACGCGAGCTGTGATGAGTGGATAGGATTGGGAATAGTATTGACTCACCTTAGCGACTAGCTGCGAGGCAACCGCATCAAAGAGGCTGAGGTTGTTCTCCCGTGCTTGTCTTCCATATGTGATACAACCTGATGTCGTTTTCAGCCCCGCAAACTCTGATATTTCAGCTCTCTGCAATGCACACAGGATGATTGTTATTAATGGCTATAAATTCTCGGCCTTGCAGCGGCACGTGAAGTGGAAATTAACCTGAAGGTCTTATTGTATTAGAAAGTGAAAAAAATATGAATTGTAAAAAACCAAACCTTGAAGACAGAGGGAAATGAGCGGCTCAAAGATGAGGATCTGGCAACTACAGGGCGATGCGCAGGAGCGGCAGCTGCAATATTGGCTGCTTGGGCGGATGAAGCTAGCGCCATTCTTGATCAGAGATTGATTGCAAGAATACCTTGCAATTTAGTTGATGACTTGACTGATCCATCAGTCTGTCTGGCTATCAATATATATATAGTTATACACAGAGGCACCCTCCCCTGTCATATTTTTCAGAGGCTTCTCTTACCGTATTGAAGGAAGGTGCTCCAGAATATTGCCACGTCATTTCTCTTGTTCTTACACGCAACCGTCTTTAACGACAGCCTTCTTTCATTTTTCGATTTGATAGCCTCTAAATTTGACATTAAAGTAAAATGTGTCAATATCCTTCCGAGCGTACATTAAAGCAAAAGTATGTTCTTATGCTTAAGCTGGATTATTAAAGTAAAAGTTTATTATTTTGATATTTTTTGAAAATCAAAATGGGTCACTAAAAGATATACTCGAATTATCAAAGTTTGTTGGAATGTCGATCAACCAAGTCTGAAATGCACGGCTGGTTGGAGAGGGAGATAGCGTCAGCGGCTCTTACACTGCCATTCAGCCTGAGCGGCTCTTTACACCGTAATTTTTCTTCTTCTTTTAAACTCGAAGATTTATTTTAATAGGAACTACACTTATAGGTAGTGGCTTTTACAATGGATTTGGCTTAGGCTAAGGTGATGTCTAAAGATTAATTATGAATAAATATATATTTTGGGAATAAAGCTTATATATGTAGTTAGTTTGTTTGAAATTTAGTTTGTAAAATAAGATTAATATGTGAATATAGATGAGTAAAATGTTTTTTTTAATTAAAAAAATAGATATTTTAAATTAAAAAGTTATTATCGAAATATTTTATATATTTAGAATTAGGGGTTTATAATGGTTTTGATTTAGTTATGGATTTGGTTGACGTCAGAACAATCAATATAATATAACAATATTGGATGCAAAGATGTTGGGATAAATTCAGAGTATACAAATATTTTTTCAATAAATGGTAATAGTTTATTTTTTCTCTCTTACTTTTTTAGAGTTTCTAAGTTATTTTCTATAACAAATATGAGACTCTAGTTAAGAAAAAGACCATCAATATATAAATAAAAGTAAAGAGAATTTTTAAATATCTCTTAATATAAATTTGACAAGTTATAAGAATTAATTCAAAAAGTTGATAATGAGATATTTAATCAAACCAAAAGAATATCATTTTATAGATGTGATGTTTACTACATTATTGGCTATGGGTATAAGATATTATTATAGATTTTATTGAAACCAAGGTGAGAGGATGTGAAGGTGCTCAAATTAAAATGGACTAATATGTTTTAAATGCATAGTGAAAGGGTTTTCAAGGTTCTATAGAGCTTTATTAAAATGGTAAATAGGGTTGGTCGATTTCACTACAAATTTGCCAAAGACAAGGTAATAAATGATGTAGAAGTGCCAATATTGAGGTCTTCAGGTTTTTTAGTTTGAAGGGAATGAATAACTAATGTTTATGTTCTTGTGAGGGTCTACCAAGATGTTTGGAAATTTCATTAAGAGTTATGGTCATAGCCCTTTATCTACTTGCCTATAATTGGATGATTGATTACTCAATAAATATGTTAGGTACAAAAGTAATGAGGTTTTCAAGCTAGTGTTTGATCAAATATTTACACAAATTATGGTCCTCATGACAACAAATATTGTAGGTTCTTAGATGCTAGATGATTTCATGTAGGATAAACATTAGGTTCCTCCCTTATCAACACCAATTTAGAGGAAGATCGATCTTTAGGAAACCATCTTCTTAGCCTATTTTCCCGGTGCCAAAAAATTGGAGATTCATGACAAGTGTTTGACAAAATGCCTAAAGAAAATGTGGGTATGATTTAAATACTAACTCAAATTGTATGAGGGTAACACCATCACATTGCCATTTAAACCATTGGAACATATTTCATCCATTAATCTTACATTATCTAAAAAATGGGGATACCAATAGTTCAATACTACCTTCTATTTGTTCGTAAGTTGTCAAATGACCCATGCTTGCTTCTAGATCATCATTTTGATAAGGATTCAATGTTATATCTAGATTTACATCTTCATGCAGAAGCACGAAAGGATATATCCTCCTCATCTAAGGGCCACGCTTCTAAGGAAATTGTTAATAACAAACCCACTTCATTAGTGTAGACTCATTTTCCTAATTGGTATATTGTGGAGAAACTAGAGGATTTTCCAATAATGGAGGAGAGACGAAATATTTTTTGACTTCTTTTCATACCATGGGTCCAAGGCATTAATATGCAAGTATGGAGATTTTCAATTCGCTACATCATTTTTGTACTAGTGGTTGTATCTGTGTTCTACAAAGTAATTTGTGGTATATCCAATTTCCAAATGCCCTTTTACTGTCGAAGTTTACAATCTTATTGGAGATAAAAAATAGTTGAGGAGTGTCCCCACTTCCTCGGATGAGTTGTGATTTTTGTTACCTTGTCATTCATAAAATTTAGCCCACACTATTTGTATGTTACCAAAATCCCTCTTTGGACACATTTCCAAACTATATAAATAATACACTTTTCGAATTTAATATTTTTGAATATTTTTGGAATACCTTAGGTAGATATTAAAAAATAAGTAAATATCACACTGAAAAATGCTCATAAAATTCAACCGGTTTAGGCTATCTTATTAATAAATTGACAAGGGTTGTTTCAAGTTGTGTGGATTTGTTGAGATGCTATTATAGGATAATATCTCCCCAGTTTTTCCCCGCCAAAGGTTGAACAAAGGCTCTGTTGACACTACTGATAGACACTGAGATTATTTTGGATTATATGTTCTTCTATGATTAACAACAAGACTAATTTGAACAACCACATGATTAGAGTCAGCATGACCTTTGAAAGGAGACATTTATGGACAACACAATTGACACAAAAGGATTTTCAAATGACAAATCATTGTAATTTAGAAAATTTGTTACCATTATGTTTCAATCAAGACAATTTGTTATAAAGTAGTTTTTGTATAATCTCGATTTAGATCACATGAGAATAGAGAGATTCTCGTGATGATCCTACTTTTCAAAAATAGGAATGTAATGTAATCTGAAATTATAAAATGGTATACTCTCCGCTCATGATGCATTCATAGATAGAGATCAAGGACAAAAGTACCAACATCGTAATCATGTACTACAACTTTCTTGAATGCAAATGTTTACCATTCATGGCTAAATATATCTTTCCTTGTTATCTTGTGTGTTATTTAATTCACCATCCCCTACTAAGGAGGAAGCACCCTCCTTATTTTTAGGGATAACTCGTTAGAGAGGTATGTTGAGAAATGGCAAGAAGACATTCCAGCTTAATTTGTCCTTGAATTAAACTAAGAATTATAATTGAATTCTATTGTCATAACAACTTGTAAATAGTTAATTAAGATTAATTAACTTAATTAGCTTAGGAATTTCGAGTTGGAAGTATTTCTGTAGTCATGTATATGTTCTCCCTAAGTTTTAGGGGTCCAGTATGAGTTTAAATTAAGTTCGAAATTATATCACTCAATTTACTGAGTTAAGCACAATTAAATTAGTTTCAAACTATTTGTGGAACTAATAGAGAGTTAACAGTCAGTTGGTGCACTAGTGCATCCACAAGTGTCACTCTAGTTAACTGAATATTCCCTCATCAAAAACTCATGCATGTCGATTCTGAGAAAGACCCAGTTGAGACTAGAGCGAAGGGACAATGTACTATCAGTTGTATTATTTACTAGAGTGTAAATATCATGCATGCATCAGAGATTGATCCTATGTTGGGATTACACAGTTTTGGAAGGATGAATTCCCTTTAAATACAGACTATTCATCCTAGGAATTACATAAGATATTAGGGGCATGGAGAGCTATAGAATTGGCTAAGTGTTGGCCAAGAGCTAGCTTGTGACCTGAGAGAGTTGAGCATACTTTTGCGGAATTGTTCTAGTGAGAACAAGATTTGTATCTTCACTCATATTTCTTATATATGCAATACATATAGAGGGGTTTTGAGTAGTGGATCTCCCCAGATACATCTTGTGTTGTGTGCCATTGATTTATCTTCTTCTTGTTCATATTATTTCCATCAATTTATTGGCTTCCACAAGTTGAAAGTAGAAGTAGTTTCTTGTCTTGTTCTTTAGTAAATTGCATGAGCTTGTGAATCTACAAGAAATTTCTACATGCTATGAGAGCTGAGAACAGTATACTCGAGGATATTTCAAAGTTTTGAGTTTTGCATTACTGGTGAAATTCAAATTTGCAATACATACTTCAAGATCGAGAGATGGCATTCTACCATTTGTGGCTTGATTATGTCTTGGAAGGAAACTCAAACTTTATAGCCTGGACAGACAGAATGGAGGTTGTGCTGGAGGATAATGGCTTGAAGGAATTCATTGATCAAGCAATTCCTAAGCCAACAACATCGGATGCACAAAATCTGGTTGAATGGAAGAAGTGTGTGGCAAAGGCAAGGCAGATAATCCTTGAGGGAGTTCGAGACCACATTGTCTCAAGTCTCCATTGAAGGGAAACTTTGTATGCTATGTGGAAAGCATTGAAGAACATGTATAGGAACAAAAGTGACCAAAGTAAATTTGCATTGAAGGACAAACTTCGAAAAATCAAAATGGAGAAAGGCGAGACGATTCCAAAATACTTAACCAAGTTCACTTAGTGTCATGACAAACTTGGAAGTGTTGGAATCACGGTTGTCTAGGATGATATGGTGAGTCTTTCTCTTTTGAGACTCCCAAATAGTTAGCATAGTTATCGGGACTATGTCAATGGTTGGGAGAAGTTGCCAGATTGGGAACGACTATGGTTAGATTTGATGAAGGAGGAGATCAGGGGGAACACCAGGGATGGCTCTTCATCAAAGACTGATGATGAAGAGAAATGTGCCTTAGCGATTAAGGCGAAGAAGGGGAAATGGAAATCTTCCCATTCCAAACCAGATTCTTATCATGGCGGTAAGAAGAAAGACATGATGAAAGTTTAGTGCTTTCATTGTCATGAGCTGGGCCATTTTTCTACAAATTGTCCACTTTAGAAGTCCAAGAAGAATTCCTCAAGAGGAGTAGTGAGTGAGGCTTTGGTCTCTCAATACAAATTGTACT
>APFE030566209.1:57001-145941 GCA_000404065.3 Pinus taeda | reverse complement strand
AAATTTTTATAAAATCTAAAAGAAAAACAAAATTTCATCTAAAAATTTAAAGATGTTTTTTTTTTTTGCATTCACAAAATTTGTTATTTAATTCTCCAGCAAGAGTGTTTCTTATTTGAACAAATCAATAGACTTTCTGATCTTCCTGATCGCACGAAGCGCAGGAAGAGAGCATACTAATCGATTGATTTGTGTTTATTTATGCAGGGGGGTGTTTTTGAAAAGACAATTTAAAACTAGCTAAACACTAAAACTTAAAAAACTCAAACTTAAACTCCTTTGTAAAGATCCTGCTGTCACCAAGTCTCACAAGTTATTTTGTCGAAAAATAAACACTGAATTAAATTCCTAATGCCTAATCCCTTAGCACCATCCCCGGCAACGGTGCCAAAATGTTGGGCAATTTATTGGGTTTAAATTGCTGCATTAAATATCGACCAGGGAAACTCGTAAGCTTTTGATGATGCCAGCACTATATGTGCAGGAGTAGGCAACTAATTCTATCTCTAATTAAATTATCTACGGTTCAATACAATATGCAAGGGAAGAGGCTCCTAACTTAGGAGATCCTGGTTGTTCTTCCCTACAGTATCATAGATAAACCATAAAACTAGAAACTTGAAATGCAAACAAGGGAATGAACTTTAGTTGTTGTTTAGACTCAAAGAGAGAAAGACTAACTTAGTCTGTTGATTGTCATCTCTTGTATTAATCTAGACTAGACTAAAATTCATCCATAAGCGTAAACTAAATAACTTGAAACATAAAAGCAGAAAGATGAATTCCAATTACAAATCAAATAGAGAGAGAGAGTCTAACTTAGACTCTTAGTTTTCCTCTCATATGTTGATAAGACTCTAATTGAAAATTCATTCATCAAACCAATCCAATCCTCCAACATCAAACATCTAAGCAATTAAATGAAATAAGATCTAATATGAAACAACAAGTTCCTTTTCTCCATCTAGAGTGAGCTCAATTCTCCTAGGAACCAAAGTGACAAGCCATTCCATATACTACATTAAGGTAACTTCTATCTAAAACTACATAATGAAAAACTATTTCTAAAACTACATAATGAAAATATATGTCAAATGAAGCTTTATTCCATCATCAATTGGATACAATGCTCTAAGAGTCCTCCCCTTTGGAATGGAGGAGGTGCTCCTATTTATACAAAAAATAAGATAACAACCTCATAAATGTACCCCACTATTCTCTCCTTTGACCCACATATTTCTCAACCAATGATGACACATAGCCCTATCCTCCATGATCTCCTCCATGAAGCTTATCTTTTCAAATTCGAATTTGATCATTCATGGCCACATAAAGATGCCTTGGAAGCTTCCTTGGAGGCTACACATGTCACCAAAACAACCCACTTTCCATATATAAAGTAAAACATATTAGTTTCTAATATTTAATCAAGAATTTCTCTCAAAAATGCTTAAAAATAAACAATATTTGGAAATTATAAATGAGACCCATTAACGGTGAATAGTAGGGAAAATGGAGTGACAAGGTGATGAATAGTGAGCGAAATAATGGAAGCATAAGTGAAAAATGTATGGTAATGAGTGCCATTTTTGGAGCCCAACAATATGTAAAAATGTAAAAATCATGATGTAAAATGTCTTGAGGGTTAGAAAAATATTTTTCCCCTCATAGGTCCTAGGTCCTAGGTAAATTTAAATTTTCCGGAGGTAGAATTCATGGGGCCTTTAAAGAATTAAATCTTAACTGGTCCAAGGACTAAGGTTAGTTGATTATCTTGCTAAATTCTATATCTTAGGTCCCTGGGGTTAAGTCAAAGTCAAAGTTTTGAGGAAATAAATGCAAAATTTTAATTTTTTTAATATATTAAATGCATTTAATTGAAAATTTTGAAATTTCCTCAATATTTAAAATTTCGACGGATGAGATTAAAAGAAATTTTGATCCTCATCAACGGTTGAGATCGCTTTGCCAGGGATCACTCGAACTAGCCGTTGGGAAATTTATCTTTAAATAGGGGGTTAGTTGTCAATTGAGATCATTCGATCTTTTGATCGTGTACTAAGCAAAAAGCTCTCTCTTGTAATATTTTTTATGAGCAATAAAGAAAGGCTTTGGGGTTAACTTATGATGTTGTTACTCTTCATGGAAATGTTGTAATATGTAATATTTTCATGCATATATTTCTTTTTGGTAATTGATATAGCTTTCTGAAGAGCGATTTGTGTAAAGATATCTTGCTCAGTCGCTGGGGTTTGAATAGTAATTTAAGTTTTGAATATAATAGTAGGTATCTCTATTAAATCTGAATTTTATTATCGTTTTCTCACTCTATGTTGACAGTTGAATTGAGTTTTGCAGGAAAATCCTTGATTATTAGATCATCAGGTGTTCGGGGAAGTTCTCGGCTGAACCAGCCAACTCTCGATCTGTGTTTTCTGGAGAGCCCAGTTTGAGTTTGAGCCTGGGCTTATCATAAGTTACTTTTAGGGGTGATGCATGAAAGGTTTCGAGCTTAGTACCTCCTCTAAAAAAAAAAAATAATAATAATAATAATAATAAATAAATAAAATTGTGCTAAATCGTTAGATCTGGCTGGTGGGAGCTGTAGATCATCAGATCTGAGAGCGGAGTTGGACTCACTCCCTAGATCTGACAGATCTGCCATTTTTGTACATAGATCTGTAATTAATTTTGGTTTTCGAACTTTGGTTTTCAAGGTATTAGTGTTTTTGGGTCATTGTGTATATCGTTTAGGTGTTTTTGGTTCTATTGCAGCTACAGATCTGAAGCTGAAAGTTGTGCAAAGTCTAGATCTAGGCCCGGGAGGGTAAGATCTGGATCTCTAGAGGTCCATCAGCGTCATTTTTACAGGGAATTAATTTAGTTTTCAGATCTGGGATTTCAGGGAGGGTTTCGGGGTCAAATCTGAAGCAGATGGATTTGATATTTTAATTAAATTTGGAAATTTTTTAAGGGTTTCATGATTAAAGCTAAAAAAAATTCAACATTTTAAGTGAGATTCCCCTTTTTGGGCTATCATTTTTATAGATTTATTTGTTGCATATTTCAGGGTTTGTTATGCAAATTCAAAATTAAAATTTAAATTTAAAAAAAAAAACCCTCTCATCCATAGCCAATTTTCCATCCTCTTCTCAATGTTGCCAATGCATCTTTCTTCTCCTTGCTGGTGTCCATATTCGTTAATCTGCTAACATCCTTCATTCCCTAAGACCATCCCACAGCTCTCCTATCCGCTGCTCAATCAACCACTCATTCTGTTGTTCCTTACCTTTGTTGTCATCATTCTGCTAAGCTAATTTCATCCAGCTCTTTACTCCTCATTGCAGTCTTCGCCCACCAACGTGTTACCCATTTCCATTCAGTCGTAGCTCTCCTCTACAAATCTGTGTAGTTGTATCCACCCTCACTGCCAAACCTTCACGTGGCATCCATCCTTGTTGTACGTGGCCTGCTCTAGTTCTCTGCTGCCCTTCGATTAAACAAATCCGAGCCTCCATTTGTTGTGTCATTCTCTTATCTCAGTGTACTGCCTCAGTATCCCCATTCTCCTAGCTCAAGTTGCTACCACTGTCGTCTTCCCTTGTCCACAGCCAAGCCTCCCTCCACGCTACTTCATTTTCCTTCGAGCTGTCATTTCATTGAAAAGCCTTGGACCTCCGTCTATCCGCATCCCTCACACAGTCTTCTCTGTCCATACCCACAGCTAAACCCTCCATCTGTGTGTTGTTCCTCGCTGCCAAGTTGCGTCTGTGGCTGATCTCCATCCCGTGGCTCCTGTGAGTTTCCCTTCCTTGCTCATTCGCGTACCTACACACACAAACAACAATAATACACTTCGATGTTTTTTATGTATTTCGATTAGGGTCATTTCGATTTGGACTTGGGTTAGTTTTCACTTTTATTTAGTTTAGATTTTGTTTTATTTTTCTAAGCTTTGCCTAGTTTTAATGTATATATTTATTATTTGAGTTAGGGTTAGATAAGTAGCTTTGTTTTTTTCATTCTATGAAGTTTGTTTTGTCTAAAAAAAAAAAATTAAATCAAAAAATTAGATTTTGGTTTCATTTTGTTTTATTTAGATTTTATTTTTCATTGTCTTATTTTGACTTTGATTTTTTTTATTTAAAATTAAAAAACTTCTAAAACATATTTTTTTTTTTAATCCTAAACATTAAAAAAAATTAAATCTAAAAAATATATAAAATTTCAAAGGTTCTAAAACATCTAAAATATTTAAATCCAATAAAACATTAAAAAAAATATATAAAATTAGAAAGATTTTTAAAACATTAAAAGTTTCTAAAAGATTAAGAAAATCTCAAAATATTTTGTGGCTGAGAATAAACAAAATTAAGGGGTTTTTTTGCTTAAACTTTAGAATTTTTAATGTGGCCTATGGCCCAGTAAAAATTTTGATTTTTTAACCCTTTGATTAAATTAAGTTCCTAAGGAGTAATTAAAAATTTTCAACCTAAAGTTCCTTAGTGTCATTTGGTCATTAAATGCATTTTTTATGATGGTCAAAGTGCGATAAATGTTTTAAGTCATATTGACTGTTGAAGAAAACTAATTGAATCTAGATCTTGGACATTAATGATAATCGTCTTAAATCTAGAATATCTTGCATGATACAGTGTTGGGCATTTTTGTGGATTATTTATGATTGTCACTTTTTGTCACATATTGAAAATCATTCTAGATAGCTTGTTTTATTGATGGCTAATTCAAATATCGAAGGCGCTAGTATATAATTGTTTCTATCTTGTGGTCGTGTTTGGTTTACGTTGGCATTTAATCTATCAATCTGTTTTAATCATCTAGATTCATCAAGTTGTCCATCTTTAAAATCTCCTAGAGCCCGTGATCAATGGGCTTTCTGATCCATTTACCTAGGGACTACCCCCCTTGACTTGTCTAGGAGAGAGTCTAAATGGAGTGAGTAAGAATTTAAGAGTGACAACCCTTACTCTGAGTGTTGCGCCCATAGATGTACACTTTGGGCGACATCAGGATCTTAATTTCACCACCCCTGCTTGTGAAATTTGGGGAGATAGGGTCGTGGTAGATCCCTTAGCTCTTTATTTCTCTCAAGTGATTCAAGATTCAACCTTATAGATGTAAATCCTTCCCCTATGACACCAACTTGGACAAATGGTAGGGTAGGAGAGTGTAGGATTGCTAAAAGACTTGAAAAAATCTTTGTAGTTGAGGCTCTCTCTAATATAATAGGTAGCTTTCGATCTTGGATCATTGTTGAAATGTGGCAACAAGAATATTCCAATTTAAATTGTCCTTGAATTAAATTGTGAATTAAAATTGAATTTAGTCTTAACATCTACTTGAAAATAATTAATTAATTTATTTTAAATTAATTAGTTGGAGAAATTCAAGTTAGAAGTCTTTCTGAAGTCATGCAAGAGTTATCCCTTAAATTAAGGAGATAAGATTGAGTTACATTTGAGTTGTAATTAGTTAACTCAGTTTACTGAGTTAAGTCCAGTTAAATTAGTTCCAAACTATTTGACGAACTAATAGTGAGTTAATAGTCAGTTGATGCATGCATGCACTCAACTAGTGCTAGTCCAGTTAACTGAAGATCCCCTCATCAGAAACTCATGCATGTCTATTATGAGAAAGACCCAATTGAGATTAAAGTCAAGGCTAGTTTACTATCATCTGCATGTGTTTTCTCAAAGAGAAAACTCATGCATGCATTCAAGGAGAAATCCTTGAGGATTGCGCAGTTTTAAAGTGAGTGAGATTAGAGTTTTCCACTTGGTAATAGGGAATCATCCACAAGGAACATCACAAGGAAATAGGAGCTTGGAGGGTAGAGAGGAAGGTTGGAGAGAAGTCAAGATTTCCTATGAGCATCTGTGAGGATTGTACTGAGAGCTGGCTAGCTGTGAGAGCTAAGGCTTTGTATAATTCCTATGTATTTCCACCATGTATGATAATACAATAGTGTGGGGTTTTTTAGCTGAGGCTTTCCCCAAAGTATTTTCATGTGTATTGTGCGATTGATTCTTATTCTTCTGGTTATATTGTTTAGCTTGATATTTAAGCTCTACAAATTGATAGTAGAAGTAGGTTATAGTATTCTGCTTTGATTTATATTGAATTATCGGGTTAACCTACACAAATTTTCTACATGGTATCAGAGCTGGATTTGTATAAATTTTTCTACATGGTATCGGAGTTGTGAACAATATACTGAGAAGATAATTCAAAGTTTGAAGTTCGGGGTTGCAGGTGCAAATCGAATTCATATCATACTTCAAGGTTGGCCAATGGCGTTATATGGCTTGAGACTCGAGTATGCCTTGGAAGGTAGTTTGAATTACATAGCATGGAAAGATAGAATGGAGGTTGTATTAGAATACAATGGCTTGAAGGAATTCATTGATCAAGAAATCCCAAAGCCAGCTTCAACTAATGCACAAGGTTGTCTGAGTGGAGGGAAGTGTTGTGGCGAAGTGAGACAGATCATCCTATGAGGGAGTTCGAGACCATATTGTCTCGAGTCTCCATGGGAAGGATACTCCATTTTCAATGTGGAAGACATTGAAGGACCTCTACCAAAATAGTAGCGAGTAGAGGAAATTGGTGCTCAAGGATAAGCTTCGAAGAATCAAGATGGAGAAGGGAGATACTATTTCCACATCCTTGAACAAGCTCACCACCTGCAGAGATGAGCTTGGCAGTGTGGGAATAACTACTGTCAATGATGATATGGTGAGCCCCGCTCTCCTTGGCCTTCCAAAGAGTTGGAATAGCTACCAAGACTCTGTGAATGGAAGGGAGAAACTGTTGGATTGGGAATGACTATGGTCAGATCTTATGCAGGAGGAGATCGGGAAGAGCACATGAGATGGTTCTTCATCCAAGAATGATGATGAATAAAATCTAGCCTTAGCAAGTAAGGCAAGGAAAGGAAAGGGGAAGGCTTCCCATTTCAAATCTAATTCTTCTCATGGAGGGAAGAAGGGTGACATGTCTAAAGTAAGATGCTTTAATTGTCACAAGATGGGACATTATGTGACTAATTGCCCATCAACGAATTCCAAGAAGGGATCCTCGAAAGGATTGGAAGGTGAGGGATTAGCCTCTCAGTTCGAAATTGAATTTACCCTCATCGCATGCATGGTGTCATCAATGATGGGTTGTATCTGGTATCTTGATAGTGGAGCCTCATTCCACATGACCGATGATAAAAATTCATTCAGTTCCTTGGAGGAGAAAGACCTCAAGATGCGTATAGATATGGGTGACGACGGAAGGTATAGTGTTTCAGGAGTGGGCACGGTTGCTTTTCAGAGGGAGCATGGAGCTCCCCTCACCTTGATAGATGTGATGTATGTGCCTGGACTGAAGAAGAACTTGGTATCAGTCACGATGTTGGAGGACAAAGGCTACGATGTTGTCTTCAGTAAAGGAAAGGTGTTCCTAAGACACATAGCCACAGGTCAGACCAAGAGGATAGGGATTTGGGTGAATAATCTCTATAAACTAGAGGTATATGATTGTGCAACATTGATTATGAAAAACGAATTGGTGCAAATCCAAGACATTGACGAGTTTTGGCACAGCTAGTTGGGCCATTTGCATCAAGGGCTTTGAAGATAATGTAGCAGATACCTACAGGACTTCCCAAAGGTAAACTTGAGCAAGTTGACACATGCAAAGATTTTACCTTGGGAAAGTACACCAAGTCTTCCTTTCATGATTGAGGCAGTTGAGCATAGGCTATCTTAGAGTGAGTTCATACTGATTTGTGTGGACCATTCTCGATGGCATCCACAGTGAAGCAAAGGTATTATGTGATTTTCATTGATGACTATTCTCGTAAATGCTAGATTTATTTCATGCAGAAGAAGGACCAAACCTTCACAAAGTTTTGTGAGTTCAAAGCTTTGGTCGAGAAAGCATCAGGGAAGAAGATCAAGGCCTTGAGAAGCAACAACGGTGGAGAATATGTCTCTCAAGAGTTTAAGGACTTCTGTGCAGCAGAAGGAATTAAACGAGAGTTAACAGCACCTCATAACCCACAATAGAATGGGGTGGATGACAGGAAGAACAGAACTATTGTAGGGGAAACACAGGCAATGTTGCATGACCAAGGCCTACCACTTCACTTGTGATCTGAGGCATGCAACACAGCGGTCTATTTTCATATAGAAGCCTGCATCGCATACTTGGGATGAAGACACCAGAGGAAGCTTTCTCCAGTAAGAGACCAGATCTAGGTCACTTCAAGATCTTTGGCTCATCGGTATATTGCCATGTGAAAAAGGATGCACGGAAGAAGCTTGAGTCGACAGCAGAGTTGGGGATATTTTTGGGGTACACTAATACACCTCACAACTATCTGGTGTACTTGCATACCAATCAGAGGACAGTGGTTCGCAGAGATCTCAAGTTTTTTGAGCAAAAGGCCATGCGAGTTTCCCTTGAGAGGGAGCTCCAACTACAAGCTACGAAGGAACTATTTGTTCCTAAGGAGGAGGAGCCTCAGACTGATTCGGAGTAGCCGCATGTAGAGATTCCAGGAGTGGAGACATCCACTTAAGCAGAGTCTTCCAAAGATGGACAGAAGCGCACAAGAGAAGCTAATAAATTGTTGGAGGATGTGAGAGAGAATGTGGGAGCACCATCTTCTCAGCGCAGATAGAGGAGGTCACCTGAGAGGTACACTAGATACATGGCCCTTGCTGGGGAGTGTGTTGAGACCGAGCCATCTTCCTTTGAGGAAGTAGTGCAGCAGCCAATTTGGGTTGATGCTATGGTGGAGGAGTATGACTCCATAGTTCGTAACAGTGTTTGGGACGTGTTTATGAGACCGGAGAACAAGTCAATTGAGAGTTCCCGTCTACTTTACAAGGTAAAGCAAGTTGCTGATGATATGAGGATCATGTTTCTACAGTATATTTCGACAAAGGAACAAGAAGTTGACATTTTGACAAGGCATTGTCAAAGTGTAAATTTGAGTTCCATAGAGACAGGATCGAGGTGGTAGATAATCCCTTTCTTGTTGAGAGGAAGTGTTGAAATGTGGCAACAAGAATATTCCAATTTAATTTGTCCTTGAATTAAATTGTGAATTAAAATCGAATTTAGTCTTAATAGCTACTTGAAAATAATTATTAATTTATTTTAAATTAATTAGTTGGAGAAATTCAAGTTAGAAGTCTTTCTGAAGTCATGCAAGAGTTATCCCTTAAATTAAAGAGATAAGATTGAGTTATATTTGAGTTGTAATTATTTAACTCAATTTATTGAGTTAACTCCAATTAAATTAGTTCCAAACTATTTGAGGAAATAATAGTGAGTTAACAGTCAGTTGATGTATGCATGCACTCAACTAGTGCTACTCCAGTTAACTGAAGATTTCATCATCAGAAAATCATGCATGTCTATTCTGAGAAAGACCCAATTGAGATTAAAGTCAAGGAGAATGTACTATCAGTTGCATGTGTTTTCTAAAAGAGAAAACTCATGCATGCAGTCAAGGATAAATCCTTGAGGATTGCGCAGTTTTGAAGTGAGTGAGATCAGAGTTTTCCACTTGGTAACAGGGAATCATCCACAAGGAATAGCGCAAGGAAATAGGAGCTTGGAGGGTAGAGAGGAAGGCTGGAGAGAAACCAAGATTGCCTGTGAGCATCTGTGAGGACTCTACTGAGAGTTGGCTAGTTGTGAGAGCTAAGGCTTTGTATAATTCCTATGTATTTCCACCATGTATGATAATACAATAGTGTGCGGTTTTTTAGCGGAGGCTTTCCCCAAATTATTTTCATGTGTATTATGCGATTGATTCTTCTTCTTCTAGTTATATTGTTCAGCTTGATCTTTAAGCTTCCGCAAATTGTAGTAGAAGTAGGCTATAGCATTATGCTTTGATTTATATTACATTATCGGGTTAACCTACACATATTTTCTACAATCAGTCAGGCTAGCATCTTTGATCACTCCCCAATATTTATTCAATTAGAATTTTATTCAAATAAGGTGAATTACCATTTCAAATTCAATCCCTCTTGGTTGGAAGATGAGCCATTTGTTTCCCTAGTTGGAAAGAGTTCATAGGAGCTTTCAAATAAATCTTTCGACTCGGCCATGGAAAGTTTGGGGTGAGTAAGTTGAAATATTTAAAACATTGGGTGAAGGAATGGGATAAGATCTAAAAGCAATAATGGAAAGAGGAATCAAGTCATATTGAATCTAAATTCGATATAATTTTTCAGACTTATGTAAATTCAAATTTTCCTGAAGAGGTACAATTGTACCTATGTAAGTTGGAAGAGAAAACATCCCATATTTTAAAACTTGAAGAAGAGAAATGAAGGATGAAAAGCAGAGATATTTTGGTTAAGGCGAGTGATCGAAAAACAACTTTTTTCACAAGTTCCCAAACTTTGGAAGAATTCACAACTCTCTCTGGGAGATTAAGGAAGAGGAGGGGATCATTAGAATCTCCCCGAATGATCTCAATAAGGTGTTGGAAATATTGAAAGGGGGTGAATCAGTATTTCTTTTCAATTGTTATTTTACTAGTTAAGATCACTTATAATGAGAACACAAAATGAACAATGATATAATAATAATTGTATTAATCAATGACGAGGACTCCAATCCTGTTTATAATAAATCCAATACAATAATGTGTAGGTCTCCAACCCTAGATGAAGATACCAATCTTCAACCTTACAGGCTCCAAACTATATTTTTCCAAGCACGGACTTGGACTTCCCAAGGCTCCAACCTTGTCACTTTAGGCACCAACCTCTAGGGCTCCAACCCTATCTCTAGTATAATCTCCAACCTGGTCTCTTGAGGACTCCTATCCTTTAGGGATCCAACCCTATCTTCGGTACAGGCTCCAACTTGGTCTCTTGAGGAGTCTTATCCTTTAGGGCTCCAAACCTATATTCGGTACATGCTCCAACTTGGTCTCTTGAGGACTCCTATCCTCTAGGGCTCCAACCCTATCTTCCAAGGAACCAACCTCTAGGGCTCCAACCCTCAGCTGCAATTCCTCAAGATAAGCTTGATGATTCTTTATGGTTCCCAATATCTTCTACATCGAGCCCTGTCTACATTCAGTAATGCCTCCTCCAAATGACTTCAAGAATGAAAACCTTGTCTTCTTAGAAGGTGTCACTACTGCTCTTCATGGTACCTAAACAATCTCTCCAAGCTCACTCCATGAGTGCTTCAATCAAGGTCTTTGATGATCTCCACAAATCTTTAATATGTTCCTTCACAAAGTTCTTTAATACTCCAGCTATTTGACCTACTCCAAATAACTGATTGGTCAAATATGAGGCCCAATAACATTGTAATAATTTTGTCCTCCAAACAGGTCCAAGACTTCTTTAATCAATTGAGCTACCACAGGAATAATTTCCGCACACCGAGCAATAATTTATTCTTAGCAATCCAGACCACTGCAATAGTAACAGTTCTCTGCAAGCTACAGAACAGAGCTCCTCTAAGTGATTGTCTCACTGATCTAAGCATTTATTCTTAAAATCTAAGCTACAGAGATTATCCACAACACTGAAGTATGTTACAGTGGGTCGAGCACAATCACAGTGGGCCACAGAAAAAATATCGCACAAATCTGAAGTCTTAGAAGGTTCACAGTCTGAAATTTATCACCATCGAGCACCAAGTTTTTATCACTAACCAATACCGAGTTATCTAATCACAAATGTGAAGTGCAGAGGTATCCCGAGACACCTAACATATCTGACTGAGCCTAGAAAACTAAGCTTCCAAACCTCTCCAATTCTAGTTGTTCACAGGTCTTCTATAGATCCAATTTCCGAGCTCTAGAACATATATCCCTAAACAATTTAATTCTTCAATCTCTTCTTGGTCTTCCTCATTCACGAGTTGTGAACCGTAATGTGTCTCTGTAATAGATCTTCACCCAATAGATCAATTGAAATGAAGGTTTAGACTTGCATTTATAGGAATTTCACCAATAAATGAAAACACACGTTCATTAGAGGAGAGGCTGACTTATGCATGAGGTGGCACATTGAAAATATATTAAATATATGTTGCAAGGGGTATTTGTTAATAATCGACCAAATATAACATTGTTTCATTGTTAAGGAAACCATATTATAATAGCAAGATAGAAGGGGTCATACCTTTTAATCAAACGAATAATGCGAAACCATATTATAATGGATGTCAGGAGGTCCCACATGCCACATCATCACTTTACTTGCGTACATCGACACCAAATGGATTTCAGAAGTTTGTATTGAAAGCTTTAACATGACATGGCCTGCAAGACTTGCAATATAGAAAAATTCTGACGAGGTGGACGCGATATTATATTAGATGCATTATTATAAATCCAATCGGGTCTGCGACCATATCAAAAATCAGCAATCGGAGGGTCTTATCGAAGGTGCCATATCGCATCAGATATCAGAGCTCCACATCGCACATCAGAGATCAGAGGACCATATCACACATCAGAGATCGGAGGTCCATATCGTATATCAGATATTGGAGATTGAAGTTGGACATCAAAGTTGGAGATCAAAGATCGGAGTCGGAGATCGAAGTCAAATATCGAAGATCAAAGATCTGACACGCAATAAAAAATTCAATATTAAAACATCGATATGATCTTCTGATATCACTCATTGTTATTTAATTTTGGCTCTTTCTTTTGGGCATATGTGGTCCTCACTTGGATCTTCTCCTCCTTGGTCTTCTCTTGGCTCCTGCTCTTGGCTTCTATGGCTTTCCTTTGAACTGCTTCTTTCTCTTCTCTTTGGTACTACTCCTTTTTCTCCTTGGGACTGCTCCTTGGGTCCAAGGTTTCTTGGGTTTATATAATATATATATATATATTATGTGTGTGTGTGTGTGTATATTCAATCCATATGGCCATCAATGACAACACTGAAATCTCAACAATCTCACCCTTTATCATTGATGGAAATATACTCATTTTCCTAGATCCTCACTTTTCTATATTCTCTTCCCCTTTGGCGTCAATGGAAAATGGGGCGCTCAACAATTTCTTAATGAATTTTACTGCCTATTTGGAGGATATCTCAACAATAGTTGTTTTTCCTCAACCTCTGCTTCTCTTTATTATCATGTTGCTTCTTCCCTTGTTGCTTGGATAGTTTCTTGTACAACTCCCCCTGAACCTGTGCTCCCTTTTCTGTCATCATCAAGCTCCTCAAACATCTCTTTCATTTGGTTCTATAGTTCTCCAATGGTGCTATACTGATCTGGGTCTATTTTACTCCATCCATCAAGTATTATAATATTTGGTTGTACATTCTTCTTTGCATAGACTCAAATACCCGTTCGAATACTTTGTAGTTGTCTGTATATCCTTTTGATTCAACTGTTGTCTACTTCCACAAATGTCATTTCCAAATTTTAGCTATGTTTAGAATATCCTGAGATCAACTTCATTTTTCCGTCTTTACCAATCATTTACTGCCTTCTTCTATCAGTCTGATCTTAGCAACCCATTATTTTCCAATGCTAGTGATTGTCTACAATTCAATTGTCGATGATCAATTAGCTCCCCTAACCTGCATAAACTCCTCTAGCTTTTTTGTTTGCTTCAAACAAGAAAAATTGCTACAAGTGGAAGATATCTTCAACCAATGGATGATTGTCTTCAATGGAGTTACTTCTAGGATATGATCTATTGGGAGATATGCCTCATAGCACGATTGTCCATATGTGACACATCAAGTGTCTCATAGGGCTCTTCACAGATAACTTTTGTAAGAACAGTTCGGAAACAAAAGCTCCCCCTAACAGTATGGATGGTCTCTTCTTAGCAGAATATCATCATCAAAATATTTCAAAGATGTATTCATCATATCAACAACATGTGTTGTTGGCTTGAGTGTTCAAGAGGATTTCTGATCCAATATGCTTCTTTCTCCAGACTTGTGTGACTTTCTTTTCTGGCTTGCTAGTTATTCTTTGAGCTTGGTTAGGGACCCAATTCAAATTAAAATTACGAGTCATATGAACAATATTATGATATTTGTAGCATTAAAATTTTCATATAAATAAGGAAGCATAATTTCCTCCTGCAAAATTTCTTCCTGGAAACTAATGGGGACGAGTATATTTGCCCTTGCGGCATGCCCTAAAATCCCTTTCCATGTGTCCAAAATTTGTACAGAGATAGAATAACCATGAAATAAATTTTGGCACCTGGGAAATGATGATTGCCTTCATGCACTTCTGAAAGAATTCTACCTCAGAATTCTTTGATGATATCCATTTCCTCTTGCATCCTTGACACTTTCTGCATAGTTTTGTCTCGATGTACTTCTAAATTTATTTTGTCTTCGAAGCCTTTGATCATATTTATTGCCTCTTTCAGTCTTAACGCCATCTTCACATCTTCTTGGAGCAGGGTTTCTTCCAATGTCATCTTGACTCCTCTTTTTTTGCTGGAACTGAGGACATCAATATTTCTTCCAAATTTCTCCACACCTCTGTTGTTTGAAACAATAAGATTTTCGTTACTTCTGTTTGAGGATTCACCTGCATAACTGAGACCTATTTTATCAAAAGGATATCTCTGACAACTGAGCATGTCATCCAAGGCTTGAGAACTTTTCAAGATTTTTTTCAACAATTCATCTTTTTTCCTTAGTGAAACAATCTCTTCTTCCATTTTTCCACAGTCATGATTTCTCCTAGCTAGTTGTTTCTCAATTTCTTCCTTGACTCATGTTGCTTCATTATATTCTACTTTAAGGGAGATGATATCAGATTTCATCCTGAAGAGTTATTCATTCTCCTTTGCCATACTGATCTCCATTTCTTCCTTCAACCTTGTGGCTTCATATGTTTCATCCTTGACAAAGTTGATATTTGATTCCAGTTTGAAGATCTCTTCATCCTTTTCTTCTAGTTTCATTTTCATGGCATTTATTTCCCTTTTTGCATCATCAACTTGTCCTTCTATGAGTGCAAAAGCTTCCATTACCTTTCAAGCTCCTTGTGCTTGTTTCTTTACTTCTTCTAGTTGGGATCTAAGGGAGGAGACCTCTTCCATGTATTGACCAATGTTTGCTTCAAGTTGTTCAAGGTCTTGTATCTTTGTTCAAGGTGGCTTGACAAAGTGTCTTCCTTTTTTTGTGCTTTATCCAACTGATTTTTCATGGATATGACTTCTTCATGATGCTTTCTCTTGTTTTTATTAAATTCCTCCTTAAGCTTGGTGAGATCCTCATCTCTTTCTTGAACTTGAAGCCTAAATAGGTTAACTTCCTTCCTTGTCTTGTCAAGGTCATGGTCACCATCCTATTTACAATAAATCCAATACAATAATGTGTAGGGCTCCAACTCTAGATGAAGCACTGAGTTAGACTTTCCAAGGCTCCAACCTTGTCACTTTGAGGCACCAACCTCTAGGGCTCCAACCCTATCTCTGGTACAGTCTCCAACCTGGTCCCTTGAGGACTCCTATCCTCTAGGATTCCAACCCTATCTTAGGTACAGGCTCCAACCTGGTCTCTTGAGGACACCTATCCTCTAGGGATCCAACCCTATCTTAGGTACAAGCTCCAACCTGGTCTCTTGAGGACTCCTATCCTCTAGGGATTTAACCCTATCTTCCAAGGCACCAACCTTGTCTCTATGAGGCTCCTAACTCTAGGGCTCAAACCCTCAACTGCAATTCATCAAGATAAGTTTGATGATTCTTTATGGATCCCAATATCTTTTGCAATGAGCCCTGTCTATCTTCAGTTATGCCTCCTCCAAATCACTTCAACAATGAAAACCTTGTCTTCTTAAAAGGTCTCACCACTGCTCTTCATGGTACCCAAACAATCTCTCCAAGGTTGCTCCATGAGTGCTTCAATCAAGGTCTCCGATGATCTTCACAAATATTTAATATGTTTCTTCACAAAGTTATTTAATACTCCAGGTCTCTTGCCTGCTCCAAAGAAATGATTTCCCAATACGAGGCCCAATAAAACTGAAATAATTTTGTCCTCCAAACAGTTCCAAGACTTCTTTAATCAATTGAGCTACCACAAGAAGAACATCTGCAAACCGAGATGTAATGTCTTCTTAGCAATTCGAACTACTACAATAGTAACAGTTCTATGCAAGCTACATAACAAAGCTCCTCTAAGTGACTGTCTCACTAATACGAGACTTTATTCACAAAATATGAACTATAGAGATAATCCACAAGAATGAAGTATGTTACAGTAGATCGAGCACAGTCATAGTGGGCCACAAAACAAATATCGCACAGATCTGAAGTCGTATAAGGTTTAGTGTCCAACCTTTATCACCATCCATCACCAAGTTTTTATCATTGACCAATATCGAGTTATCTAGTCACAGATGCAAAGTGCATAGGTAGTTTGAGACAAACAGATCTAACTGAGCCTAAAAAACTGAGCTTCCAAACCTCTGTAATGCTAGATGTTCACAAGTCTTCTACAAATCTGATTTTTGAGCTCTAGAACAGATATCCCCAAACAATATAATTCTTCAATTTCTTCTCGTTTTTCCTCGTTCATAAGTTTTGAATGGTAATGTGTCTTTGTAATAGATCTTCACCCAATCGATCAATTGAAATATATTTTTAGACTTGCATTCATAGGAGTTTTGTCGATAAACAAAAAGACGCGTTCATTAGAGAAGAGGCTGACTTGTGCATGAGGTGCCACATTCAAAATATATTAAATAGTTGTCGAAAGGGGTCTTTGTTAATAATTGACTATATATAACATGTTTTCATTGCTATGGAAACCATATTATAATATCAATATAGGAGAGGACATATATTTTAATCAAATGAATAACATGAAACCATATTATAATGGATTTCGGGAGGTCCCACATGCCACATCATCACTTTACTCTCATACATCAACACCACATGGATATTGGAGGTTTGTATTAGAAGCTTTAACATGACATGGCCTGCAAGACTTGCGATATAGAAAAGTTCCAACAAGGCAAACGCGATTATATTAAACACGTTATGATAAAGCCAATCGGGTTTGCTACTGTTATCACTCCAGGAAACTCTCCTAGGTTGCAGCTCAAAGATGCCTGGTAACATATAATATTCAATATTGTTCTCATAACTATTGGAATGGATGATGGTTTGGATCAAGTCAGATAACCATTTCAGCTCTATTCTCACTCAAGACATGCATGAACACTCTCACCAATACAAAGCTTTAGACCACTAATGCTCAATAATTTATAGATTCAATGGATAGATGGAGAATACTGACTGTACCAATAGATTGCATACATTAACACATATGAATGGCCAGCTACAAGAAGTAAATGAGCCTTGCAAAATCTAATTTATCAATGTCGAGATAAGATGACAGTTATCTGGCATTAGACACAGCAGAAAACTTGAATAACCTATTCAAGTGCAAGCATAGAACAGCAAAGAGAATGGGCATTGAACATATAATAGCAAAAGAAGCTTATATTGCTAGAATGAAGATGAGAAGTTTGAAGGAACAGAGAAGGAACAATCTCCAAAAGTTGAACCCTTGTTACATCTAGTTTTTAGCCTTTTATAGGCCTTTTACAATGCTCCTGAGGTCTCACAGGCTCGGAATCTTTATATGGCTGATCTATCTTGTTAACTGATTGATTCCCTAAATAGGCAAGCATGGCTCGGAGGTTTCTTCTTCTGACAGAAGAATAACCGCATTCAGATATTTTGGATAGTTTTTTGCACTGTCTGGGAGCTCTCTTGTGCCAGAGATGCCCCATAATGTTTGTTTTGATAAGTTGTGCTAGGCTATTGATGCGTTGTGCTGCTCCGTGACTGCTTTTTCGTTGATTCCACCTCTGCTCTGTGGTGGAATGGCTCTTCGGGCCTATGAAATCCCTCTAAAATGCGGACAGTTATTGTTTTCTGTTTAATACAGAAAACACAACACTACTGTAAAAATCCCGCCTTCTCTGTGTATTTTGGAAATACGTGAAAAACACTGAAAAAACAGGAAAAAACAGCTTTGGCAGATTTGAAAGATTATATAATTTCATTTCGAAAACCCATCGGGTCCAGGTTTCATCGCTATCGCACTGCCCCAAGGTTCCTTTGTATTTCATTTAAACAACGAAAACACACAAAAATACATTAAAAATGGGCTTTGGCTGACTTCAAAAATTATAGTTTTCACTTCCCGGACCCTTTTGGGTCCGGGCTTCATTGCAATCGGCACTGCCCTGTTCCCCTTTGTATTTCATTATATAATGAAATACATTAAAATGCATTTAAAACAGGCCTTCCAACAGACTTCAAAATTTATGAAACATCATATATAATGTCGTCGGGTCTGGCTCATTGATCCGCACATATGCATGTGCATAGGCCCCACCCATGGTATAGTGTCATTGATGCCCGGGGCCTTTTACTTTAATCGTTGATACCTCGCCAATGCGACCCACCAATCCGATCATTAGAGATCACTGATCAACAGGTCTTGCACCCATATTTAAATCATCCTCTCTGCTCGGTCGATTGCGATTAGCCACTTAGATCTGGGCTGTTGATCGGCCAGATCTAACGGCTGGTATTTTTTCACTATTTAAAGCCTGCAATTTGTTTTTTCATGGTTTTTCAAGCGTTTTTGCCTCCTGATAGTGTATTTCCGCCCTTCCAAGGGCTGTCCTCTTACAGCGATTTTGACCATGGATGATTTTTGAGAAAATTTGGAAACTTTAAGAGCATATGTGGATCCAATTTTGGGCCTTTTTCTAGCGAGGCTAACACTGGCTCCTTCAGGGGATGAAATCCTCCCTGTGAGGTTTCAAGGATCACATATTAAGGCCTTTCCTGTAAAACAAAAATCAAATCTCCCTTCTATTGTTCCATTGGGCATGAGTCTATTTTGTAATGAAATAAAAACTGGAAAAATATATTTACAATGACAAGGCTTTAAAGCCTTAAACGAAATAAAGATTCAAGAACCGCCCATTTACTGGGCTACCAAAAGTATCTTCTCCTTCCATACTATGCAGAATTAATGTATTGTTCTGTTGAATTTGAGCGATGACAAACGGACCTATCCATAAGGAGTCAAACTTGCCATGATTACCTTTATTTTCCTTAAATGCATCCCATTTAAGTACCCAATCACCAACTTGGAAATTGTCCACTTTTGCCTTTCTGTCAAAGGTTTCTTTGATTTTATTCTGATGATCCCTTGACTTCTCAACCAGCTACTCTCTGATCTGTTGTAGTTCAACCAGGTTATTCATTCTTCTTACCATGTCATTCTCTTCATCTTGTTCTTCTTGTAAGAATTTAGCCACAGGGAGAATCAGCTGGATAGGGAAAACAACATTAGCGCCATAAACTAGTTTAAATGGAGAATTCCCTATGGACTTTTTGATGGTAACTCTATCAACCCATAGTGCAAACTTCAACTTGGAATCCCATCTCTTTTTGTTGTCCTCTAACAGTTTTTTATTACCCTTACCAGACTCTTGTTAGATGATTCTGCCAGGCCATTGCCTTGAGGATAATGTGAGGTAGAATGCACCACTTGAATGCCCATGGATCCAGTCATGTCCACCAATTCTTTTGCCTTGAAAGTTGTTGCATTATCAGTGACTAGTTTGGTTGGGCAACCAAATCTAGTGAAAATATTCTCATTCAAGAACTTTATGACAACTTGATGATTGGCATTCTTAGTGGGTATAGCCTCAATCCACTTGGTGAAATAATCAATGGCTACTAATATCCATTTATGTTGGCCACTGGAATGTGGGTTAATCTCACCTATAAAGTCCAAGCCCCACTGCTGGAAGGGACCATTGACATGTACTGGCTTCAAGAGCAAAGATTTTAGCTACTATCTTCTTGCAAACCTCTGACACGTATCACAAGCTTTCACAAAAGAAAACACATTAGAGAAAAGAGTAGGCCAATAATACCTAGCCCTCAAGATTTTGTGGGTTGTGGTTTTCCCATAATGATGCCCTCCACAAATGCTAGAATGGAACTGGTGTATGACTTCCACGGCTTGTTCTTTATCTAGACATCTTAAGAGGATTCCCGATGGGTCTTTCCAATAAAACATATTTTTATTTATGCAAGATTTGGATGATCTGAATTTAATGGCCCTAGATTGACTTGAGATAAGCCCTGGAGGGACTTATAGCTTTTACAAAAATTGGACTATGCTGGAATACCATTCACAGGTGGCTAGATTTTCAGCCAGAGACTGATTCTGCTTTTGTTCTTCTACTGCTCCCTCTGTCTGTGCATCATATGAATTTAGACCTATGGAATTTATGTCTAACAAGTTGCAATTTTCTTCAGCCATAAGTTTAGCCAAGCCCTGGCCCTTGACAAGGTTTGTGGGCTTCACCTCTATGTTAAACTCTATGAATTTTGCAATCCATTTAGCTCTCTTTCCATCAACATCTGGCTGAGTTAAGACATCTTTTACTAATGTTCAAGGTACATATGCAACTACTTTAGAAAAAGAATATAAATTTTGAATGCCTTTAAAGACTTTATGAGAGCATAAGCTTGTTTTTCAATGAGGTCATATCTTAGTTCAGCATCCCTTAGAGTTTTGCTGAAAAATGCCACGGGGTGTTTTATGCCTTCATCATTTTTCTGCAACAGAACTGCTGCAAGTGTATCATAAGAGGCAAAAGAGAAGATACAAAACTCCTTAGTGTAATATGGGTTGATTAGAGTGGGAGCTTCCATGATAGCTTGCTTGATTGTTTCAAAAGAGCTTCTTGAAGCATTTGTCCATTTTATTTCTGATCCTTTCTTCAGCATGGAAGTGATGTGCTTTACTAGCTTTGCAAAGTTTGGAATGAACCTCCTTACAAAGTTAATCTTACATAGGAAGGATTGAATGTCCCTTTTTTATCTTGGGATGGGCAATGTCTGAATGGCTTGAACCCTTGCTAGATTGATCTTCACATCTTCAGCAGAAACAATATGTCCCAGAAGTTTGCCTTCTCTTAAAGCAAACTATGACTTCTTTGGGTTCACTGAAATTCCAAACTGTCTACACTTTAGGAGGACCTTCTTCAAATGTTGTAAATGGTCTTTATGGCTGCTGGAGAAGACTGTTATTTCATCAAGGTAAATAAGGACAAACTTGTCCTTATCTCCCACAAAGTCTATGTCCATGGCCCTCTGAAAAGTGGCCCCAACATTCATTAGTCCGAAAGGCATCTTGGAGTACATGAAAGTGCCCCAAGGAGTAGTGAAGACGGTCTTTTCCTGATCTTCTAGATGCACAACAACCTGATTGTAACCTGAAAATCCATTTAAAAAAGACATGACTCTAGCCCCTGAAACTCTTTGCAACAAGTGTTCCATCTTAGGCAAGTGGTAGTTATCCTTTTTAGAGCACTTGTTCAGATTTCTGAAGTCAACACAAAGCCTGATTTCTCCATTTTTCTTCCTTACTACCACAAGTTTAGCTATCCACTTTGAATACCTCAGGGGAACTATGATTTTGGCATCCAATAGCTTCTTGATCTCTTTCTCAATCAAAGGCAATAAGAGACGGCTGATAGGTTTTAACTTCTGCTTAAAAGGGGTGGTATTCTTTTCCAGTGGAATCTTATGTTGTATGATGTTTGTATCATAAGTTTTAAGATCACTATATTCCCAGGCAAAAATATCAGTGAATTACCTCATGAGGGCACAATACTCGAAATTCTGGGAAGAAGAAAAATGAGTGGACAGATTGATATATTTCGAATGGGCTGGGCTCCCTATATTATGTTTATGAACACCATACTCATTTTCTATTTTGGCAAGCTTATAAGGCACATCAATATCATCGAACAGTTTCTCTAGAGGCACCGATCCTTTTGGTATATAATTGTTGGCCAGCTGGACAATGCTTCCTCGGCCGATCTCATTTTTTAACTTGGACTGGCCGCATTCTTCCATGGTTTCATTTTCTTGGTCGATGTGTGTTTCAACAAATTCCTCAACGACTTGTAAAATCATGTTAATTTCCTCATCGTCTTCAAAAACTCTCCAATATTTGGCATTGTCACACAGAGACGGTCTATATTTTACTTAAACTTCATATGTCAATTTAGGAGGCAAAGTAGGAATAAACGTGCTAGCAAACACAGCAAGGGAGTTAGCAAGTTGGTTCTTCATTCTTGGAATATAAGAAATGTTGAAATTATTAAAAAATACTTGAGCCTCCATACCTCATCTTTGTATGCTTTCATCCTTGGATGCTTTGCTTGGAAGGTTTTATTTACCTATTGAATAATGAGGTCTGCATCTCCAAACACTTTCAAGCCTTTGATGCCCATTTCTTTAGCGACGCTTAAGCCCAGAATCAAAGCTTCATACTTTGTTATGTTGTTTGTGACGTAAAAGGTTAATTTGAAATATAAATGAATGTATTCCTGTGTGGGGGACACAAGAACTACACCTGCCCCTACAGCTTCCCTAGAGCAAGCCCCATCAAAGAACATGTCCCAAATCTATGGGCCTTCTTCCTCAGCGATTTGGAAAACTGGTTTTTTAAGCTGTGTGGAGGCCAACTGGGATTCTTCAATATGAAGAATACATGCTCCAAAATCAATGTCAACAGCATATATGGGATGATTAGTAGGGTTCTTCTCATCGCTGATGATATAGGCCATCTGCGCCTCTCTGTATAATCTCTTGCTCTCACCTCCAAAAATTGGGATAGTAGCATAATATAGATCATTGTGTAATGATCCACCTAATCTCTTGATCCAACCTCTGGAAAGTAACATGCCAAACTTGGTAGGTACATCTGCTACCACAATATCCATCATCATGCTTTTCATGGGCAACTGAGACAAAGTGATGGCTAGGTCCTTGATTAACCCCAAACATTTCACTTTTCTAGAGTCAAAAGAAAATAGGTCATGATAAGGCTTGGTGATGTCTAGACCCAACTCATCCATGACAGCCTTAGGCATTAGATTATAGCTAGCTCCAGTGTCCAAAAGGCAGTTGTGAAGGATTTTTTCATGAATAGTCAAAGAGACATAGAATGATGGGGAGTTGTCTTCACAATTTTCAATCATTGGGCTGAGAATAACAGCTGGCTTGTCATCTTGTAGATCTACATAGTCAATGGAGGTTTGGATGGCTTTAGGCTCAAGGGCCTCGAGGATGGATTTTTTGAAGGAATCATTCTTCACCAGTTCAATTAGAGGCATAGGTATTCTTAGCTTTTGAATTTCTGATTGAAAACTGAAAGGAGAAGGAGACTTGTCAAGGCCTCTTACCTCATGAGATGGAGCTTTGAGGATGATGGGATCAACTTCCGGTTGTTTTTGCTTATTAGCTTGTTGTACTGCACGGACAGCAGCTCTTTGAACAGGAGTTTCCTTGGCATTATTTATCTTTGACCTCAAATTATATATTTGTTCGTCTACAGTTTGTAGAATAGCTTCACCATCCCATTCTTGGTTGATCTGGTCATTGAATAATGACTTTTCATAGGCAACTGAGGTCAAAAAGGAATCATTGTGTTTGTCTTCTAGACAATGGATCTCATCATCTTCTTCAAACCGCTCTTCTTCCATGACTGCATTTTGAAAAGGAGCCTTCACCCTTTGGTCTTCATTGACATCTTTGTTTCTTTGCAAAATCTGCAACTGCCCATTAGTTCTTCTATATGGATTTGGATTTGGATTTCTAGGAGCAAAGGTATTAGGCACTCTTCCTTTCCCTGGGTGCTGCTCAACCTTCAATTTGGATATTTCAGAGGCTGATGACTCGATCATTTTGGTCATTTTATCTATCTTAGGATCAGAGGATGATGAAGACTCGCCCCACTTTCTTCTTCTATCAACATTTCCCTTGAGTTTCTCTATAGCCATGATGTTTGATTCCACTTCCAAGGCTGCATCCTGCATGTCAGCCAAAGTAGCACATCACCTCTCTCTCAATAGTAGGCAGAAGTCAGAATCAAAAGCACTGGCATAGGTGAGTTTAGCGGAGGTAGTAGTGGGTTTTACTTCAGTTAGTATCTTGCTATACATACGGTTAAACTTCTTATTAAAATCAGACAGCAACTCACGATTTTCTCTCTTTAAGTTCCCAAACTCAGTGTGATAGTAGAGGAGATCCTTCTTATCCCCCCAATGCTTTAATAATGCATCATCTAAAGCTTCAATATCTGTTATAGATCTTGGGGTTAGTTCTCTGAACCATTTTCTAGCCTCTCCATCTAGGCTTTGGACAAAGACTCTCATCCACACATCATCTTCACTAATGTCCAGATTATCAGCATAGCTATAGAATGACTCAAGATGTTCTTCAGCAGTAACACCTTCAGTCCCAGTGAACTTAGGCCAATATTTCCGATATTATCCAGTAGGCATGGCATTTAAAGGAGTGGGCAGTATTAGAGGTCCATACCTAGCAGCTATGATTCTTTCCATTTTGGTGGACCTGCCATAGTTGTGGTGGCTAAAAGAGTACTAGTAGTCTGAATGTTAGAGGGCTAAGGAGTGACTGATAAGACTAAAGGAGTATGATGGATAGGAGGTGAGGTTTCCTTTGGGCTTACAACAAAAGGAGAACCTAAAGAAGAAGGAGCTTTATGAATCTCTGGGAGTTTTTCTTCACTGCTAGTATTAGATGCTATACTCTCAACATGTATTTGTTCTATTACAGTTCTTTCTTGAAGAGATATAGGATATTTTTTAGGTTTACCTAAACCTGATGCTCCTTTCTCCAATACCTTTCTCTCTTTGATGATTTTTTCAAGGTCAGGTACTAGGTCAGCTTGTACCTTCTGAGGATTTCTCCGAGTATGCCTCGCAAACTGAGCCAAAACTATGAAGTGGAGTCGCCAAGAGGTTCAGCCTCCAGTACAGTCACCAGATAGATTATTACAACCAAAAAAGTGCCCAAACTTTGTCTATCATCAAAGCTGGATCTATGTCATTTCCCAGGGAAGTTGAGCTTTAGTTTCCTCTCCCCGGCAACGGTGACAATTATGTTATCACTCCAGGAAACTCTGCTAGGTTGCAGCTCAGAGATACCTGGTAACATATAATCTTCAATATTGTTCTCAGAACTATTGGAATGGATGATGGTTTGGATCAAGTCAGATAACCATTTCAGCTCTATTCTCACTCAAGACATGCATGAACACTCTCACCAATACAAGGCTTTAGACCACTAATTCTCAATAATTTATAGATTCAATGGATAGATGGAGAATACTGACTGTACCAGAAGATTGCATACATAAACACATATGAATGGCCAGCTACAAGAAGTAAATGAGAATTGCAAAATCTAACTTATCAATGTATAGATAAGATGACATTTATTTGCCATTAGACACAGTAGAAAACCTAAATAACCTATTCAAGTGCAAGCATAGAATAGCAAAGAGAATGGACATTGAACATATAATAGAAAAAGAAGCTTATATTACTAGAATGAAGATGAGGAGTTTGAAGGAAAAAAGGAGGAACAATCTCTAGAAGTTGAACCATTGTTACATCTAGTTTTCAGTATTTTATAGGCCTTTACAATGCTCCTGAGCTCTCAAAGGCTCGGAGTCTTTATCTATCTGATCTATCTTGTTAACTGATTGATTCCCTGAATAGGAAAGCATGGCTCAAAGGTTTCTTCTTCTGATAGAAATATAACCACATTCAGATATTTTGGATATCTTGATGCGTTGTATGGGAGATCTCTCGTGCCAGAGATGCACCATAATGTTTGTTTTGATGAGCTATGCTGGGCTATTGATGCGCTGTGCTGCTCTATGATTGCTTTGTCATTGATTCAACCTCTGCTTTGTGGTGGAATGGCTCTTCACGCCTGTGAAATCCCTCTAAAATGCAGACAGTGATTGTTTTCTATTTAATACAAAAAACACAGCACTACTGTAAAAATCCCGCCTTCTCTGTTATTTTGGAAATACGTGAAAAACACTGAAAAAACAAGAAAAACCGGCTTTGGCGAATTTGAAAGATTATATAATTTCATCTGGAAACCCATCGGGTCCGAGTTTCATCGCTATCGCACTACCCCAAGGTTCATTTGTATTTCGTTTAAACAACGAAAACACACAAAAATACATTAAAAATGGGCTTTGGCAGACTTCAAAAATTATAGTTTTCACTTCTCGGACCCTTTCGGGTCTGGGCTTCATTGCAATCGGCGCTGCCGTGTTCCCCTTTGTATTTTGTTATGTAACGAAATACATTAAAATGCATTTAAAACATGCCTTCCCGCAGACTTCAAAATTTATGAAACATCATATATAATGTCGTCGAGTCTGGCTCATCGGGTCGCACATATGCATGTGCATAGGCCCCGCCCATGGTATAGTTCTGATGCGATATAGCGATGCGACCAATCGCAATCACATGTCGCTGTTGCCCGTGGCCTTTTAGTTTAATCGCCGATGCAACCCGCCGATCCGATCATCGAAGATCACTAATCGGCGAGTCTTGCGCCCATACTTAAATCATCCTCTCTACTCAGCCGATTGCGATTAGCTGCTTAGATCTAGGTTGTTGATTGGCCAGATCTAACGACTGGTATTTTTTCACTGTTTAAAGCATGCGATTTTGTTTTTTCATGGTTTTTCAAGCATTTTTGCCTCCCGATAGTGTATTTCCTCCCTTCCAAGGGCTCTCCTCTTGCACCGATTTTGACCCGTGGATGATTTTTGAGCAAATATGGAAACTTTAAGAGCATATATGGATCCAATTTTGGGCCTTTTGCAAGCGAGGCTAACAGCTTCCATATCGGCAATTGACAATCAAAGGGTCTTATTGGAGGTGCCATATCGCATCGGAGATCAAAACTCCATATCGCACATCGAAAATCGAAGGTCCATATCGCACATCAGAGATCGAAGGTCCGTATTGTATATCAGAGATCGAAGATCAGATTCAAATACCGTGGCCGAAGATCAGAGATCAGAGCCGAAGATCAGAGATCGGAGTCGGAGATTGGAGACTGGAGTCGGATATCGGAGATTTGAGATCTGACACACAATAAAAACGTCGATATGATCTTTCGCTATCATCGTTCTTTACTTTTGGCTCTTTCTTTTGGGAATATGCGATATTCTCTTGGACATTCTCCTCCTTGGTCTTCTCTTGGCTCTTGTTATTGGCTTTTGATTCCTTTCCTTTGAACTGCTTCTGGCTCTTCTCTTTAGTACTTCTCCTCTTACTCCTTGGGACTACTCCTTCGGTCCAACATTTCTTGGGATTATGTCTATAGCTATATATATATATATATATATATGTATTATATATATATATATATATATATATATATATATATATATATATATATATATATATATATTCAATCCATATGGTCATCAATAACAACACTGACATATCAACAGAAGGAAGCTAGGGAACACTTAATGGGTATTTTTAAGAACCTTGTAATAATACTATATCTTCCCCGTTGCAAGTTCTACAAAATTTCGCAAGATTATTTTTGGAGGATGTCTCCTCTTGGCATGCCTGTAACATTGGATGAAGTTAAGAAGGTGTTAAAACAATTTGCTACAGATAAAATTCATAGTCCAAATGGATGGAATATAGAGTTATACCTTTCTTTCTTTTATGTAATGGGGAATGAGATATTACAGGTGGTGGAGGAGGCTAGAAGGAAAGGATCGATTAAGGATGATATTAATTCCACTTTTATTACTTTAATTCCCAGGTGTTCTAAGACTAAGAGTTATAATGAATTTAGGTCGATTTCGTTTTTTAATTTGATACATAAAATAATTGCTAAGATAATATACATCTGGATAAGAGAAAAACTTGTAGAGATGATTTCTTTGAAACAGTAAGGTTTCTTTCCAATTATGAAAATACATGATGTTATTGGAGTAGCTCAGGAAACCCTCCACTCTATAAATTAAAGAAAAAAAAAAACTAGATTTTAAAAATTGGATTATAAAAAGCATATGATAAGGTAAATTGGAATTTCTTAAGAATAATTCTGCATCAATAGGTCTTAATCTGGATGTGACTAACTAGATCATGGGGTGTGTAACCTCAACAAAATTTTCAGTGTTGGTAAAAGGTTCTCCTTCCAATTTTTTGCACAACATAAGGGGGCTCAGATAAGGTTTCCCACTCTCTCCTCTATTTTTTTGTTAATAGTTGAAGGGTTTAATAGACTAATCATTCCATCCAAGAGTGATGGGAATTTAAAAGAAGTCAAGATGACAATAGCTATGCAAATTACACATCTCCTCTTTGTTGATGATGTCTCAACAGTTGGAAATGGAACTATTGTTGAATGGGAATGTTATCCCAAAATTATCACTCACTTTTGTCCAGCCTCGAGTATGGAGGTAAGTCTAGAAAAAATCACATTTTTCCATAACAAAGTCCAGGATGACATTATTGACTTCATAAAGTCCATTCTACCTTATAAAGTGGAATTTATAGCTAATGGAATTAAATATCTAGGGTTTTTCTTGAAATCAAACTGCTACATAAAGGAGGATTGGACTTGCCTCCTTAAAAAGGTTGGTAATAGAATCTCTAATTTGTGTTTCAGGTGGCTCTCCCTAGGGGGCAGATAATCCTATTTAATTAAATATTAGAAATTATCCTAGTTTATTGGTTATCACTTACGAAAATTCCTAAATATATCATTAATAAATTAAGACATAAAATGTTTAGTTTTATTTGGACTGGAAAAGGGGAGAAAGGAGGAGTAGATATGGTAAGGTGGGAGACTTTATCTCATCCCAAATCCTCAAGGGGATGGCACTTCAAGAATCTATTTATGTTTGGAAAAACCCTCTCTATGGAGACTATGTGGAAAAATTTAAATGGCTTTGACTTGTGGGAGCAAATTACAAAGGCTAAGTATTTAAAGAACAAATCTACCATTGTCTGGCTTAGACAATCCAAACCTATTTCCTTCCAAAAAGGCTCAATCATATGGAAAGGCCTCATGGGTTCCTTCTCGACTTTATTTTCTTGGATTGTCTGGAAGATTGGGAATGGGAATAAGATTATTCTTGGACTATATCCTTTCATTGGAGGTACTAATTATTTCCTTCTTTCTCTTGAATTGATTAATTTACTTAACGTAAAAGTAATTTTCAAGATGAGCCACATTAATTTGAGCATAATAATAATTCAACTTGTTATTGGTGATTATTGATGATATTGGCCTCTCTGGAAATTTTGCATTGGAATGGGATAATTTTATCAAATGCCTTTATTTAAATGGTATTTTCCTAAGTGAGGGGGACGATTCCCTTGTATGGAGCTGGAACATTTCCACTATCAATTAATAGCTAGATAAATTCACACCTCTAAAGGAAATTTATAGGGTAAGTTCCTTAGATAGAATGCCAAAGGACACCGCTCACAAACAGATCACAGATCAGTGCACTAGTATTCTTGACGTGGTTAAAACCCTCAAACAGGGAAACAAACCACTGCTTGAGCCAACGCGGCCACTTCAGACAATTTATTAATGTAAAAGAAATAAAATTTACATAAGCTTCTCTCATGAACGGTCCCCTAACAAATGACCCTCCATGCTCTTTAAATAGAAATCATGGACCAATCGGGTGTTAAGCCATGGATCAAGTGTCGGTAATACCAAGGAGAGAATGAACCGTCAGATCACTTCATGTCTTCCTCCAAGTGCTAGTGCATTCGTTGGAATGAATTAATGAGGAATGATGGTCAAGTTTGAATACAAAGCGTATGGAATGCCTTGATCACTATCTCCATTACAATTCCTATATTGAATGCTCTTCGCGTTAGTCATTATTGAGAACGTGTTGAAAGAATGCGTTGAAACTCCTACATGGTGATTTATGAGGTTGTTATTTGAAGACCGTGATTTCACTGTTGTTATCTCCATAAAGTATTTATGTATTGGCAAGTTCATGGCTAATACGTTCATATATGCATGATGGCTCATGTTAAATGCTACACCGTGAGTGAACTGTTGAAATTCTGGAGGTACGTTAAAATTTGTTGAAAATGGTGCCTTATATGCTACGTTGAGTATTTTATGTATGTCGGTGCCCTGTGTGTGTGTTATATGTGCGTTGAACTGCCTTATGCATTGGACTCATGAAATTTATACACAGTATCATTTATATATGTATGGTACTCAGTTTACATTTATGTGAGTTGAATTGCTCTATATATTATGCACCAAACTCCAATATCGTTATATATGTCTCAGGAGCTATTCATGCTCTACATTAAATAATTAGTTGAAGTAGCATTGAACACTCTTCAAACCTTGCATCAATTATGGTTTATGTGATGTGAGTACATTAAAAAAAATTAGTGTCGTTCTTTTGAACCACTAAACCATCCAGGAGTTCAAGTTCAATGAATTAGTCGATGGTGTTTCCATTCCACCAATTTCATGCTAGCACTAACATTATAGTATGATGGAAGGGCACAATTACTAAAGTTGCTCTCAAAAGTCCATCTTTTGTGGAGGAATTTATTTATCAGCCAACACAGAGGAGAATCATTTTTCAAGGACAATATTTATTGTTTGTAAATGATTGTTGATTGAGTAGATTTCCTTCTTATTATTGGGAGCATTTAATTTTTGAAGAATATTGCATCGCTGGCTATCTAACCTTACAAGTACATTTGTGATCATTCGTTGACATGAGTTGGTTGAATAATGGCAAAAATTCATGGCTTATTAGATTTACTGAAAACTATAATCATGGCCACAGTTGACAACACATTCAAAATTAGCAAAGCCTCTCTTTTGAACATCCAAACCTGTTTGGAAAATGAACATGCAAAGATAGAGTTTCTGCAACTTGAATCACTAAGTTACAAAGAGATGAGATACAGGAATATAAGCATCATGACACCCATCAGTGGCAAGAATATAAAGTTGAGGTTGATTCACATTCAGTCCCTAGTTCAAGAGCAAATTTGCATGAAAAAGCAAAATTTCAACCTGCACTTCCCAAGCCAATCATCAGATCTTGGGAAGAGCTTCTCAGCAACAAGAACATAATAGGTCTTGGATATGATAAGGAGGCATCCTTTCATATTCCAAATTACTCAAAACCCATCAAATTTCAAAGTGACATATTTCTTCATGACATTTCACCTTCAGATCTTCCAGATTCTACTCCTTTTCCACAACAACAATAGCAGCTTGTAAAATGTCAACATTATGACCAAGTTGGCCATATGAAAGATCATTGTTTTGATCTTCATCAATGTGAGCATTGTTATAAAACCACTCATTCTTCACACAGATGCTTCAGAAACAAGCTTCCTGCAAGAACAAAGATTCATCTTGGATCTATCACTTCTTGGCAATGGGCTTCAAAAACCAAGAAGATATTTCAGTCATATGTCAGAACTTGTTCTAGATTATTGAATAGTCTTGAAGTTGAGTTTTATCCATCTTCTCACCTTGTATCTGACAGGGGGGAAGTGATGGTCATATGCAAGCTTCAAAGCCACATCAAGGAAGCCTGAGCCAAAACCCTTCATACCATATTCACAGTTGTAGCCAGAGACAGAGATGCCCCTGAGCATGCCTTTGGGTGGCGGTCAACCTTAAACTCTTTATGCGGGATTGAGACCTCCCTTTTCAGGTTGAGATTCTCCCTATTCAAAGAATTGGGGACACTTCCTCTAGCAAAAGCCTTTAGCTTCTTATCAGTTTTGGAAGAGTTCCTGGAATTGCATTAAGCATTCCAGAGTTGGTGGTCATCCTTAAACCACCGTAGGTTGATACCTCCCTTTTCAGGTTGAGGTTTGATTCTTTAAATCACCGCAAGTTGATACATTCCTTTTCAGGTTGAGTTTTGATTCCATAAACCACCGTAGGTTGAGACCTCCTTTTTCAGGTTGAGGTTTGATTCTTTAAACCACTGCAATTTGAGACCTCCCTTTTCAGGTTGAGGTTTGATTCCATAAACCACCGCAGGTTGAGACCTCCCTTTTCACGTTGAGGTTCTCCCTTTTTATGCAAGTTGTATACCTCCCTTTTCCAGGTTGAAGGTCTCCCTCTCCAAATCATTATGGGCACTTCCTCTGGCAGAAAATTTCAGCTTCTTGTCAGATTTGGAAGAGTTCTGAGAACTACACTAAGCATTCCAATGTTGGTGGTCATCTTTAAACCACCCCCTTATAACAACAATTCAAAGAGCACATTCAGCCTAGTGTTGTCATGCATTTTTGGACATTTTGTATTACAAATCTCTTCTTGGACTCATACATACCCCTTCGGATTAAAGGGGGGAATGTTGGACACCTAATCCTGTAAAGGTTATGGTGTGGAAATTAAACAGTCAAAAGAGTCTAAGAGACATTGGAAGATGAATCCAACAGTCACAATAATGTATTATAAATGTACATCTATGTTAATAGTAAAAGAAATTCATTGTTTTATCATTTATCACTGTTCACATTCATGTGTTCCTGACATCTGTCAAAATCAATGATTTACAAGATTAAGTATTATTTGTGAAAATTACTTCTTATGCTTGTTTCGAAATGACAAGTCATTTTTCTTTCTGTTGCTAAAGTGTTCATGAACTATACTTTTACTACAAGGAATTCATAGCATTCAATTAGGGAAAATCATTTTGAGTGATTATTCGTTTCTTGTTGCATTTCGCAAATTTTTGAGTGATTGTATGAAAAGAGACATTTCTTGATTTTTAGTGTTGTTGGGCAAAGTGAAAGTTTGAAATTATTTTCAATATTTGGGTGATTTTAAATTGGATACCTGCATTTTAGGAAAAGGGATATAGTGGGGTTTAGAGTTTTGTTTACATTTCAGTTGAAAAAGTGAAAGACTCTTTCCTAACTTCAAATAGATTTTCATTGAAACAAAGAGACTACATTTTCATTTTTCACTGTATTAGGATTTGTGTCAAGTTATAATTTCATCAGTTTCACATCCATTACCTTTGAGTAAATAATATCTCTTAAAATCAGCATTAATAAAATCAATCTAGAAATTTTTATTCTTAGGGCTCTTTTCCACCTACAGTGGATCAAGTTGTAAGGCTTTGGAATAGGAAAGTGAGTTAACTTTCCAAAGCTGCAAAGTTCAAACAAACATTAGCATCTTGTGATAGGGAGAAAAACTCGTTTACTGCAATTTTTCTCTGGGAAGCTCCCATTACAAAGGTTTCAAGAACGAGATCATATCAGACCCAGTGAAGTGATCGACCCCACTTCATTGGCTACGGTAGAGTGATTTACATGTACTAAAAATGGTGTTGAAAGGTACTTGGGAGTCAGTTGGAAGTAAATCTCAAATTAACCATGTTAAGGAAATTTCATTGGGGGATTTTTAAGGTCTAAAATGGGCCTCATAAGAAAATTATAAAATAATAGTGGAAACAATAAAATAAGATTAAATAACATCATCAAATTTTAGAGGAAGAAAAAAAAAAAAAAAAACAAAACTATTTTTCAACTCGTATTTTCAACTTATCTCCCTATGGGTTTACTCAAATTTCAAGCAGAAACACTCGTTGGATGCAAAATTTAATTCCTCATCCAAGGAGTACCCATGTTGCATACTTTCAGTGAACCCTACTACACGAAAAATGAGAAATACATGAAAAATGTGTTTGCAATCACGTTTTTTCATGTATTTCTCATTTTTCGTATAGTAGGGTCTATCGAAAGTATGCAGCATGGGTATGCTTGAATGAGGAATTAATTTTGCATCCAATGAGTACTCCTTCTCGAAATTTGAGTAAACCTTAAGAGAAATAAAGTTGAAATTACAAGTTGAAAAAGTAGTTTTATTATTTTATTATTTTTTAATCTTTTTACTTTTTTACTCCAAAAATGGTGAATCATCCCCCATGGTTGACATCATCATATTGAATCCTATTAGTTCTTATAAAGTTTATTTTGGTTGTACATTTTTCTTAGGAGGTCCATTTTAGGCCTCAAAATTCCTCTAATGCAAGGGGGTTCAGCTTTGTTACTATGCCCTTGCATGTACGTCTGATCTGCAACTGTCCCCCCAGGTTGAATTGTTTTACGTGGTAACCATAGTGACCATATTCTTAATGTTTTTACCTGAGGTGACAGCGGAGGGGAAGTCTCTTTTATACCTAGAACAGGAGTTGTCTAGACTCACATGGAAATTTATAGAGGGTATTATTCATTTAAGATGGCATAAATGAAGTTTACTTGCACTGAATCATGTACATTAAGCAGGTTGTCAACGTCACTAGTTCCACTCGCTCTATCTATAGCCACTTTTCACTTTGATTTTTGTGACGTTGGATTTCATCACCAATTAGTGATCTTGCTGTGAAAAGTTTGTTTGCATGGTTTGAATCCTTATATTTTTTAGCGTATGTTAATTGCTTGTTTTTACTTTTTAGAGACCTTAGGATTGGATTGTGAATATTGTTTGAGTTTGTGATAAATTTTCACCCTCGATGAATCACCAAGGTAGTAACGTAGAATGCAATATAAACCTCCTGAATACACACTTAGTCAATTGGACAAGATAAAAACTAAAAAGTCAAAGTCGACAAGATCTAAAGCCTCAGAAGAACCTGAAACATCGACAGTTTTACAATCTAAGACAGTAGAAACCAAATTGAATCAAACGTAAGAACTAGAATCAAACTTAGTTCACTCTAGCCCAGAGATTACTGAAGTAGTTCAAACTGAATCGGATACTAGTGAAGTTTCATACACTTAAATAATCGAGCCAGACATAGAAGAACCTGAGTTTGAAGTTTCTCAATCTAAATCACCTTCTACTGTTATAGCTCCTACTCCTTACCCACCTTCACCTCAAAGGACATTGATAATTATGAATGGATTACCTCTTGGGTTAATTGGAAATGAAGATATTATTGGAAACAAAGAGACAGAAACACCTCATTCGCCATTTACCAGTAGTGATCATTTGACCCAAAATTTCCTTTCTCTCATTTCTGACCTAACCCTTGGTATTCTACCACCTTGAGCTTTTTAGGTCAGAATTTGTCACCACCATGCATTCATTTTTATTCACCAGAAAGAACTATGTCAGAAATTCTTATTTGGATCCAACTTATTGATTCATCTATGTTTACCAGCTCCCCGAAATCACTATTGTATCGCGGTCCATCAATTCCTTCTCGATACTAGTCATTTACTAGGAATTTTTCAGGAATTGCTTCTTCTCCTCAACCTTCTACTTGGCCATATGGTTTATCTACATATATTGTTCAGATCATGACATCCATGCTTGAAGTGCCTACGGAATCATACCAACAAATTCACATGGTATTCGGTAACTCAAGTAACCCTCAAGTAACCCCAACTGGTGTTTATTACCTGCCTGGGGGGAAACCACCTTATCCTCCACCTGGAGGACAACCTATTATCGGATCTTATCCACTGGTTGGGGATCAACATTTTGCTAGAACTTATGGTCAGATACCTCAGCCCGGTCTAGGTCAACCTGTTGTAACTCAACCTTTGCTTGGTACTACTTACCCTGGGACAAACACTATTTGGATTCTTTTACTCAACGGTTTGGTCCAGTTGGTCCACAAGTGCCACTTTATCAACCTGTTCAAACTACTCCTCGAATACCTATTCCAAGTATTGTCATACTTGTCCAGCAACCTGTTAAGGGGATTCCGAAAACAGTTGTCCAACAACCTATCCAGGGAATTCCTCAAACACTTGTTCAAAAACTGATTCAACGACATGTTCAGAGTACACATCAGTTCAAACCCTTATTTCGTAGTTGGTTCCAAGTTCTCCTCAGACACCTATCCCAGGAGTATCACAAATGATCGTTTCAATTACCCCTCAAATATTTGTTCCTCAAACTACTCATGTAATCCCTCAGGTTTCTACTTATCAAACCGTTTCTAAGGTCCATTCTATACCATAGATTCCTATCTTGAAACCCACTATAGGAATAGTGCAAACACCTTTTCAAGGTTAAGCTTATCAAGTTCCACCTTTCCAAGGACAATTTTTTCAAAGTCCACCTTTCTAATATCAAACTTTCCAAAACCCAACTTTTCAAGGTCAATTTATTCAAAGTCAACCTATTCAAAGTCAATTTGTTCAAGGTCAACCTTTGCAAGTTCAACCTATACAGGGGCAATATTACTTAGGTCAAATGGGTCAAGCTCAAACTTTCCAAAGTCAACCATACCCTAGTCATACTTATCAAGCAACCTCAAACTGGTATGATTCACACTGGTTACCCTGGTGGAATTTCAATTCCAACTGCACACGTTATTCCAGGATATCTTGGGTGTCCTCCTCTAGGGGTTGTTCTTAACCTGCAAGGTTATCAAACTTTACCGCAATATCCTAACTGGCAATTACCGTTTATTGCAACCCTAGATTTACCTAATTTATCTCAGTTAACAAACGATCCCATTTATTATTATCCTTATTGGTCGACGATTCCTGCCAATTTACCAATTGACATACCCAAATTTGAAGGCAAATCGAGAGAAGACCCATCCAATCATGTGATGACATATCATCTTTGGTGTGCATTGAATTCTTTAATCAATGATTTTATTCGTCTTCGCCTTTTCCAATGAACTTTAACCAGTTCAGCAGCCAAATGGTACATTGAGCTACCTCGTGCCTCTTTCCATAACTTTAACTCTCTAGCAATAGCGATTTTAACCCATTTCCAGCTACCAATTCTATATGATATTGGTACCAAACTATTGACTTATTTAAAAAAATCAAAATTGACTCATATTTCTTATCATATACATGAATGGAGACGTATACGTCTGTTAGTCAAAATTTTTACTCCAGATCAGCTTTTCGCTGAATGGTTTACAAAGCCACTTCTTCTTGTTATTATTGAGGATGTTTCTAAGGGAGTTGTCGTCACGAAAGAGTAGGTAATTGCTCGTGCCCAGTATTTAGACTTAGTCTACACCCAATCTGGCACATTGTGCGAGAAAATGTCAATTTTACCGCACCCTACAGATGATCCAATAATTACGCCTCCTATAGGATATAATGTCGTTGATAGTATAATAGGTTTTGTTAGCCAACAGTCTAAGGGGAAAAATAAAAATTCTAAAAGTAATCAGACTTTGTCCATACAAGACTCTGTCTGAAAACCTTTCTCTGGAAATTATTTCCGAAATTAATGTCGTAGAATAATCTATTGGCAAGAGTCAGTCAACAAGGGGTAAAAATAAGGGGAAAGGTAAATCGAAACAAAATACTTCTTCGAAAGAAAAACTCGCTAAAACTGAACCCTCTGATGAGAAACGAAAACCTTGTTGTCATTGCCTTATTTGCGATGAGGATCATTATACGAAGGAATGCTCGCATTGGGCAGTTGTTTTCAAATTAATTAAAGGTTCTCCAACTCCCATTGTTTTGAAGGATCCAATTCCTTCTCAAGATAGAAAAATGGTTTCTCATAACACATCTTCCTCTTCCATATCGCAAGATATCATGATGATGTCTTCGCAGCAAGTAATGGTAGCTACAAGATCAAAAGATTATGGATCTAAGGGTCCTATTGACAATGGAAACGAGGTTAGTTCATCTAGTCAACCTCCCAATTCAATTCCTCCTCCTCCTTCTGAACCATTACATTTTGAGAAACTGAATCCTGGCATGATGATCTTACTGCCTCCTAAAGGTGTGCTTTGGAAATCATCTTTCAACTTACATGCTAGAGTTGCACAAAATTACAACATTGTTGAAGACCTGGCTATATCTCATTCCGCAATGTCAGCTCCAGAAGTACTGCAAACATGCCCAGCACAGCGAAATATTTTATTGTCATCCATAAGAGTTATTGATCCGCAATATTCTAACCTAATAACCTTTGATCTTGAGAGTCATATCCCAAGACTCCCTCATCAACTGGCATTCTAGATTCTAGTTTTTGTTAAAACCAGATGAGTGCTCTGCACAGTTGTTGACAAAGGAGATTCTACGTGTATTATGTCGATTGCTTGTTGCAAAGCTTTAGGTTCTCCAACCATCAATCAGTCACCTACCACTCAGAAAGCCTTTCATGGAAGAGATTTTCATCCTTATGGAATCCTAAACGATCTGCCCATAGAGCTAGAAGGAAACAAGGTTACGAATGAAGTTGAAGTTGCTGATGCTCAGCTTGATTACAATCTTTGCTTGGTTGAAGTTGGACCTATGCTATGTCAACAGTGGTCTAATTTCTTTTTAGAATGATACAATTTCCTCACAAAGGGAAAATTGTCAAATTAAACCAGTTGTCTTACTACACTTCAGACCCTAACATTACGGGTAGCATACCTTTTGTCGGAAAAATGAATACTCTTTATGAGGATATTGGTGTTGGTTTACTGTTAAAATTGGCAACTAGGGCCAAACTCCATGTGGGTCATCTTATTAATGGCAAATGATAAGTATTCATGGATATATGAATTTATTTGTGTTATGGGATAATTCATCAAGGTCGGACAACAACCAAATAAACCCCACATGTGCTCAATATTTTAGTATAAATAGAGGTGCCTTGAAATTCATTTGGACACACTCACTTGGGATCTCTTCCTCTCTACTTGTCTTTGGGTTTTGGTGGGAGGAGAGATCCTAAGGGACAACGTTGCCCTAATGGAGAAAGGTTCTACGCTACCATAAGAGATTCCCTAAAAGGCTGTACATTGTCATGGAGGACAACCCTTATTTCAGCCACAAAGAAGCCCTAATGCTGCCCTATGGAGAAGTACGCAGTCAAGAAGGGTAGCAACGTAAGCCCTCTAACGCAGCCATGGTAGAAGCCTATGTACTCTACGTGGAGGAGAAAGAGTCCACCTACAGCAACCCTAATCCCTATCTGCAACAAGAAAGGGAGATTCTAAGACAGCGTGAAGGAGACTGAGTTCATCAATGGAGGCTGGGTTAACTGCTGGAGCTGTAGTGACACTTTGGTGGAGGCCGAGAGACTGTCATGGATGCCACAAGCTGTCTTGAGGGTCAAAGGCATAGTTTTGTGGGGCTATAACCCTTGGAAAGGGCTACCACATCAAGGGATAGGCTTGTTGTAGCTATCCACAATCCCTATCACACCTACAGGTCTACATTAGGAGGGTGTAAGGCCAACTGGAGTATGAAAAGCCAACGTGGGATGTAGGAGTGTTGAAGAAGGGTGACTGTAGGCTTGGTAGGGATGTTGCAGCTGATGTGTGAACGTTGGTTTGACTTTCATTGATGCCCTAACCAGTCCATGACCACATTGTGAAGGTTGTCCTAAATGCAGAAAATAGCAGCATGATATGATATGATGTGACAGCATTGTGGCAAATGTTGTAGCATGATGATGGGTATAGTGATGAAGTGCAACACAACACAATGGTGAGGTGGAGCAATATGATATATTGCAGCAGCATGATGTATTTCAACAGCAACCACAAGTTCATGGTGCTGCAATAGTATAGCACAACGAGACAGCTATGACATAGTGCAACAATGGCACAATGGGACGGCCATGACATAGTGCAGCATTGCACAACGGGACAACCATGACATTGTGCAATAGTGGCACAATGGGACAGCAAGCATGTGCAGCATGGTGTAGCACAATGAGGTGCAGCATGATGACGAGATGCAGCACAATGATAGGTGAAGGAGTCACCTTGGAGAATCAGTTGAAGCAGCATGTCTTCAACTGATCTCATGTATCATCTTGTTAGAGATGATCTATGCTCTTATCTAGATAATTCAAACTGTTGACTTCTATTGTAAATGTACTATCTCTCTCTCTCTCTCTCTCTCTCTCTCTCTCTCTCTCTCTTTCTCTGCTAAACTATTGAAGAACATATAAGAATAATTAATCAAGGGTTTCCCCACATTGGGGTTTGTCCCTGCCTAGCACCACATCTTGTGTCCTCTTGTCTTGGCTTGTCTTCAACGATTTATCTTTATGTTGTATCTACAGTTTACTTTAATGCTGATGTGATTGCTAAGCTGGAAAAGATATTGAGCTAACTATAAAATTTTAAATAAATTTCTCTAGGCATAGAACATACCTAAAATTAACATGGTATTGGAGTTGAGGTGAAGACAATGCCCAAGAAAGAGTGAAAGAGCAATCACCGAAGACAGATGGGAAAGGACAAAAGGATCAATGGATTCCTCATCCCTTTTCTTATTCACCAAGGGTGAAGTCAAAGCAGAGAATATTATCATAATGGCGCAACAAAAGTTTCTGATGGCCTACCTAAAGATCACTTCAATGGGAAGTTCGGATCTAAGGGTGGAAGGAAAGGCAGATTCCTTGGTTGTAATAAGTCCGGCCATTATGTGAAGGAGTGTCCAAATGGCAGGGACACATCACTTGATGATAATAACAATCATTCCAGAGACATCTTCAATGATCGGAAGAATTATAGTGCAGATCATCAAGGAAATGGTCGACTCTTCAGAGAAAGCAAGGAACCCCAGGTTTGAAGAATCAAATGTTGTTTCTGATAAGATAAAGAAGCTTTATCTTGTATTGGCCCTCTCCTTCAGATTCTTTGGGAATTTGGCTTATTGATTGCAGTGCTTCAAGGCACTTCACCGGATAGAAGGATACTCTCTAATTTGGTAGAGATGGAAACAATCGTGGGATTATACTTGGAGTCGATGCCACCTATCCCGAAAAGGGTGTAGGGAATGTTACACCTCAATTGGATGATGGTAACTCGATTCATTTACAAAAATCTCTTTATGTACCTGATCGCAAGAACCTGGTGTCCATTTCAGTAATGGAAGTCTAAGTTTACAAGGTGGCATTCATCGATGGAAAGGTACATGTTTGAAAATGGAATTTTCAAAGATTCTTTTTCACTTCAGGGCTCGCAATTTGTATCAAGTTGCAGGATGGTCCATTGGGGACCATGTCAGTTGTCACATCCCATCTATAGCACTGGAGGTCTACTTATTATGGGGCCCTACCTGATGTGAGTCAAATGGTGACAGTGATGCCTGAATTCAAGAAGAGCATGAAGGTACATGTCTGAGATGTACCGAAGGAAAATTTTATAAGGGGACCACTCCCCTCATATAGCAGGTCCACAGGTTTGGAACAACCCAAGGGGTTTGAGATTCATGATCGAGAATCTCATGTCTGCATGTGGAAGAAATCCCTCTATGGCTTGAAGCAAAACACCCCCGGCATAATATGAGAGGATTGATAGTTGTCTAATGAAGCTGAGATTCACTAGGAGTGAAGCCGATCCAAACCTTTGCTTGAAGGTTATGGATGATAGACCTCTCATAATGGCACCTTCTAAGGACAACCTCTTTCTGACAAGTGCAGACCCTCTCATTTACAGAAGTATGAGGCAGTTGGATTCCAGATGTGGAATGGTAAACTGCAAGCCTGTGACTACCTCGATGGAGCTTAACTTTCAGAAGTTATGTGGTAGTGATGTCGGACTAGATTTGAGAAATGCCTTTGAGTTTCATAAACTCATTCACATTGATGTTCTTAGTGAACTTCCATCCAGATATATATTTTGTAGTTAGCATGATGAGCTCATATATGATTGAGCCTCACTAGATTGGTGCCAAGGATCTTCTGAGATATCTACGGGGCACAATCTCTCATAGATTGAGATGCACTGCCAAAAATATGGAGCTACATGATTATTCGAATGTTGGCCAGCCAGGAAGTGTGGAGGATCACAAGAGCATTTCTGATTGCTGGTTCTCTTTGGGTTCTGCTTCGATATCCTGGATGAGCAGGAAGCAGAATTCGGTTGCTATAAGTGTCGTTGAGACCGAATACATAGCTATGAGTATGACCTCGTGTGAAGCTACATGGTTGCGGAAACTCTTTAGTGAGTTGTTTGTACACATGATGGATACCATCGTGATCTTCTGTGTCAACCAGAGGGGATTCGATTGTTTAGGAATCTCGTATTATATAATTGCTCCATCTTATAGACATCAAATACTACCTTATCTAGGATATGGTACGTCGATGAGTGAGGAGGCTCTATCTGTACAAGTCGCAGACATTCTATCAAAGCCTTGGGGAAAGGTCAAATTTGTGACTTTCCCAAACAACTTGGAGTTGTTGAGAGACCATCTTATAAGGGCCCTGCATGATGCATGCTTTGAGCTCTAGGAACTCCAGGGGGATTGGGGTACTTCTTTGAGCAACACACGACCATAGGGAGACTCACCGTCCCCTAATGGTACGTTGTGTACAGGATGAATGGTTCAGCGTTCCCATGTGAAACCCCGTGGCGACTTAGGGACAGGATGATTTGTTCTCCTGTCGAGGCATCCTACCCATGCAATGTGGGACTCATAGGAAGTACCTCTCATCTCATCAATGAGCAGGGAAATGAGGTTAGGGACCATAGTAGTATTATCAATGGACACATCGTTATATCTATTGTAATCCCTATACTAGGATGACCTCCATTGATCTGGGATCAGTATGAGTGGTTTGAGACATTCTCTTGTGATATTGGTCTGGGATTAATAAAACTGACTTCAGGTCAGTAGAGAATGGTATGAGACATTCTCGATCAATTCTTCTTCTTCATGGCTCAGCAGAGCAGAGCTCGACAGAGCAAAGCAAAGCTCAGTAGAGCATAAAAGAGCTCGGCAGAGCAGAGCAAGGCACTGATGGAAGAGATAGTACAGTCGGATACATGGATTAGTGGATGGAGTTCTCCCTAGTTGAGAGGGAATGTTAAAATTGGCAACTAAGGCCAAACTCCATGTGGGTCATCTTATTAATAGCAGCTGATATTTTTCTTGGATCCCTCTCATCGAGAAGTATAGGATTGATCTAAAGATCATCCGATTCTGATAAGTATTATGGAGATATGAATTTATTTGTGTTATGGGACAATTCATCAAGGTCGGCCAACAGCGAAATAAACCCCACATGTGCTCAACGTTTTAGTATAAAATAGAGGTGCCTTGAAAGTCATTTGGACACACTCACTTGGGATCGCTTCCCTCTACTTGTCTTTGGGTTTTGGTAGGAGGAGAGATCCTAAGGGACAACACTACCCTAATGGAGAAAGGTTCTACGCTATCATAGGAGATGCCCTAGAAGGCTCTACGTTGTCATGGAGGACAGCCCTTATCTCAGCCACAAGGAAGCCCTAATGTTGCCCTATCGAGAAGTACGCAGTCAAGAAGGGCAGCAACGTAAGCCCTCTAATGCAGCGATGGTAGAAGCCTAAGTACTCTACATGGAGGAGAAAGAGTCCACCTACAGCAACCCTAATCCCTAGCCACAGCAAGAAAGGGAGATTTTAAGACAGTGTGAAGGAGGCTGAGTTCATCAATGGAGGCCGAATTAACTGCTGGAGCTATAGTGACACTTTGGTGGAGGCCGAGAGACTATCATGGATGTTGTAGGTTGTCTTGAGGGCCGAAACCATAGTTTTGTGGGGCTATAACCCTTGGAAATGGCTACCGCAACAAGGGATAGGCTTGTTGTAGCTAGCCGCAGTCCCTATCACACCTATAGGTCTATGTTAGGAGGGCGTAAGGCCAGCTGGGGTATGAGAAGCCAACATGGGATGTAGGAGTGCTGAAGAAGGGTGACCGTAGCCTTGCTAAGGATGTTGCAGCTGATGTGTGAACGTTGGTTGGACTGACATTGATGCCCTAACCAGTCCATGACCACATTGTGAAGGCTGTCCTAAATGCAGCAAACAGCAGCATGATATGATATGATGTGACAGCATTTTGGTGAATGTTGTAGCATGATGATGGGTATAGTGATGAAGTGCATCACAACACAATGGTGAGGTGCAACAGTATGATATATTGCAGCAGCATGATGTATTGCAATAGCAACCGCAAGTTCATGGTTTTGCAATAGTATAGCACATTGGGACAACAGTACGGTACTTGGTGTAGCGAGTACACAAAGTAGTTGTTGTGCAGCAGAGGCACAACAGGACAGCCATGACATAGTGCAGTAGTGGCACAATGGGACAGCCATGACATAGTGCAACAGTGGCACAACGGGACAGCCATGACATTGTATAGCAGTGGCACAATGGGACAGCAAGCATGTGCAGCATGGTGCAGCATGATGACGAAATGCAGCGCAATGATAGGTGAAGGAGTCACCTTGGAGAAGCAACATGTCTTCAACTGATATCATGTATCATATTGTTAGAGATGATCTATGCTCTTATCTAGATAAGTCAAAGTGTTGACTTCTGTTGTAAATGTACTATCTCTCTCTCTCTCTCCCTCTTTGTTGAACTATTGAAGAACATATAAGAAGAATTCGTCAAGGGTTTCCCCACATTGGGGTTTTTCCCTGGCTAGCGCCACATCTTGTGTCTTCTTGTCTTGGCTTGTCTTCAGCCATTTATGTTTATGTTCTATCTGCAGTTTACTTTAATGTTAATGTGATTGCTAATCTTGAAAAGATATTGAGCTAACTATGAAAATTTAAATAAATTTCTCTAAGCATAAAACATACCTAAAATTAACATTTACTCAAAGACTCATCACAGATGGGAACCTTTGCACTCCCTCCACTGAATTTTCCCTATAATCTTGCCTAAGCTAACATGATTACGTCAAGCATTGTTGAATATTTTGATCCATGGATAAAGCCTTTAGAGTCTAAATTGGCCTCCTATGGCAATGAGATGCCTTTCAGCTCGTTTGAATTGGCTTATCAAGTAGTTCAATCATTTTTCGACCCATCATCTTCTGATATTGATTGAGTGAATGTAATCAATGATGATTATTCTCCTTTACCTTGGTGAGAATCAGTTTCACTCCCTCATCCTTTCGACTATACGTTTCCAATTGACGAAAGTATTATGGAGGTCATGACTTCAGATGAAATTCCATGGAACGATTACCATCATCATTCATATTTTCTACTTAACCCTGATAGAATCGAGAATGATTTTTCAACTCTGTTTTTGCCTGAGATAGTAGATAGTTTAGAGTCACTCATTTTAGTTTTTCACGCTGAGTCCGAAAGGAATTTGGGAAACATATCCACAACAATTACCATAGACATCTCAGTCAAAACAGGAATTATTGAAAATATTCACATAGGCGCCTCATGCTCATTTGAAGGAATTCAAACATATCAGGCCCTATTTCAAGAATTTCACGACATTTTCGCTGGTCCTATGAGGAAATTCCAAGAATTTACCCAAGCATTGTTGTGCATGAGATTAAGACTTACCCAGATGAAAAATATATTAAACAACGATTACGTCTGGTGCATCCATGTAAAGTTGCTACAATTAAAGCTTAGGTTGAGAAACTGCTCAAAGCAGGTTTCATTTACCTAGTTCCCTTAACTGATAAGGTGTCCAATATTGTACATGTTAACAAGAAACAAAGAACCATTAGAGTATGCGTCGATTACAGGGATATCAATAAGACATGTCTGAAGGACAATTATCCTACTCCCTATATCGATCAAATCATTGATGAATGTGCTGAAAATGAAATGTTCTCATTTATGAACAGATTTTCTAACTACAATCAAATCAAAATACTCCCAGCTGATCAACACAAAACCGCATTCATCTTCCCATGGGGGGAATTTTTCCTATTGAAAACTCCCATTCGGTTTGAAGAATGCTGGTGCAACCTTTCAATGGGCTATGCCTTATGCATTTCATGATATCAAGCATATTTTTCAACCTTATTTGGATGACTTGCCAACTCATTAACTGAGACGAGAAGACCATCCAATGTATTTGAGAGCAATCTTTATCAGATGTCATCATTACAATATTCGCTTAAATCCACACGTGTGTTTTTTGTGTGCAATTTGTCTGATTGCTAGGATTTGTCGTTTCAAAGGAAGGCATTTGTGTCGATACGCTAAAGGTTGAGTCTATTCTGAATTTTCCTCCTTCCATTCTCCGCCAACTCCAAAGTTTGCAAGGGAAAGCAAACTTTCCACGTCGATTCATCCATAACTACGCCGAGTTGACTAAAGATTTCACTCAACTGTTGAAAAAGGGCATCTCATTCATTTGAGATGAAGTAGCTCAAAAGGCCTTTGATACACTTAAACTTGTGTCGACCCATAAACCGTTGTTGCATCCTCTCAATTATCATCGAGACTACTTTGTATACTTAGTTGCATCCGATGTCACTATTGGCATGGTTTTAGTTCAGGAAGACAAATCGAACGAATAGCATGTGATATACTACTTAAGTAGAAATTTGACCAAAACTAAAGCAAAATATGCACATGTGGATAAATTGGTCTTGGCAGTCGTTCAAGCAATCCAACATTTTCGTCACTACATTCTATTCCGCAAAACTACTATGATTTCCGATTGCAACCCCATGGTTTACATTCTTACCAAAAAATTGCTATGGGGAAAATATTCCAAATGGATAATCATCCTACAGGAATTCGATTTGGAATTCATTAAATCCAAATCTTAGAAATCACTAGTATTTGTTGAATTATTGTGAATTTACCCATGCTAAGACAGAAAACATGGTAGAGGATTCTCTTCCAGATGATTCTCTCTTTCTGATCAGTACTTTAGATCCCTAGTATGGAGATATCATCATTTATCTTTTAGACCCAAACATTTCAGCGAGAACTGAGTCGAACAGATCATCGTCGAATTGATCATCTTATCTTGTTGGCAATACACTTTATCGCCGTGTTGTTGATTCTATATTCAGATGATGTTTAACTCACGAGGACGCTGAAAAGACATTAAATGACTACCGTCCTTGAGCTTGTGGCGAACATATGTCAGTGTTTTCCACTGTTCAAATGATCTTGCGCATAGGGTATTTCTGGCCTTCTATCCTCAAAGATTGTATAATTGCGGTCCGGAAATTCCATAATTGTCAAATCTATGATCGAAAAATGTGTGCACATCTAACTCCTCTTCACCCAATCATTGTTGTCGATCCTTTCGCTAAATGGGGCATTGATTTCCTTACATTTAATCCTCACTCAACAGGGGGGCATGGGCACATTATCCTTGTGGTAGATTATTTTACGAAATGGGTCGAGGCGATGCCTACATATAAGTATGATGGTAAAACAACATTCATTTTCGTGTTCAATCATGTGATTTCTTTGTTCAGATTTCCACAAGCCATCGTCACAAACCATGGTAACCATTTTCGAAACTTCATGATCACTGATATTACCACGAAGCTCAGCCTTTGTCATGATAGTTCTACCCCATATTACCTGCGGGAAAATGGCCAAGTATAGGTCATTAACAAGATTTTAACCACCATGATTAAACGGATTATCAGGACTCATAAACGAGATTTGAATCTACTGCTCTATTCAGCCTTGTGGGCATACCGTATCACAACAAAAACTTCGATTGGTTTTACTCATTTCTAGCTCGTTTACGGCATAGAAGTAGTTCTATCGATTGAATGTGAGATACTGTCTTTGAAACTGGCAATTGAATTATTACCAGCCACTTCTGCTAAAGAAGAATGTTTCTTGTACTTAGCACGTCTCAATGAGACTTGTCGTGATGCTGTATTAGCTAGCGAGGACCAAAAGAAACAGGTTAAATCACAGTATGATCAAAATGTCAAACCCCGTTCGTATGCAGAGGGTGATGTAGTCTTGGTCTATGATCAAGAGCACAATAAGTTAGGCATTGGTAAATTCGAGACCATGTGACATGGCCCTTATGTTGTAAAACGTGCACTGGAAAAAGGGACTTATGAACTAGTTGATTATGATGGAATTCCTTTGGGAAATCCCATAAATGGTATTTACCTAAAGAGATATTATGCTTAGATTGTTCTATGAAAAATTGTATATTGTTGTACCATAGTTTACGTGTGGCAATTTTTAGCAGCTTTTTATGATTTTCTGCTACTTCTCCTGCTTATCTTGTGTTACATTTGATTTGCAAATGTCGACGTTCCCTCAATCATACATTAGTTTCACTGGTGGCGCTAGTCGTAGTACTTAGAATTTATCTTCCGCAGCCTGGGTCATTTATTCGCCCACATATGGGTTAGTTTATATTCATGGGATATGCCTTGGTTGAACAAAGAATAATATTGCAGAGTATAGCGCAGTGATTGAGCTATTATCTGATGTCATTTCATTTGGCATTCGCCAATTAATCGTTAGGTTAGATTCGCAACTCATAATATTACATTTGAATGGTGTTTATTCAGTTAGAATTGCTTCCATGTTAAGGATGTTTTTGCGGGTTCGTCTCTTGGAAAGATAATTTGATTATATTGAGTATCAACATATTCCAAGAAATTTAAACACAATAATTCATGCATTGGCTAATTATGTGTTAAATTAGCACTTGAAGAACAGTTGTAAAGAAATCAATGCAATATTCATCCATATATTGTACAAGATAGACAAAAATAGATTTAGTAGTTTTCATTAGATAAGTGTCTGTAAAAAGTATGGCTTTTACAAAAATATCATCCAAAGACATGAGGCCCCATGGCCTTTATTTTCCAAACATGCCAGTACATCATCAAAAAACAAAAATCTAACCCTCAAACTAGTGACTACACATGATGACGATCATCGTAGCATACAACAGTGTGTCCTACTCATTGTAGCAAACAGCTAATAGGCTCAGGAACCGCCATAGTTACCTCTGATGGCGGAGAGGCAAGTCATTTATCCTGACATCTCGGATGTCCAAGGTCGACCTCTCAAGGTTGTGCTCTATCTCTGTAAATGCCTCCACCACATCTGGGTTCGGCTCTATGGGAGTTACTAGATGCTCACCACGCCTATCATATTTTCATAATCCAGTCAATCTCATTGGGGCCACATATGCATGATCATTTCAAAAAATTAGTTTTAGATGCCCAAAAATAACTAAAAATTGAAAATTTTCAAAAATCCACCATAGTGTGAAGTTTTACTTATGTTACCCCACTGCATCCCTGGTGGCAGCGGCATGTTTGAATTGCCTGTGTCATCCATCCTTGCATATGGAAAATCCTCGATCATAATGATTTGGTTTTCCAACCAATCGAAGAAGTCATGAGTATATATGATCGTTGGCCCTTGGCCACCTTTGTGGCATGCCATAAGTGTGACCTACTTCAGCATGCGAGGGTCCTAAGGTCCTCCTCTCTATATAGCTACTTGTGGAGCGAGAAGAGGGACCCACTCTAGAGCACCATAGCCAAATTTTTTGAGTTTGCCTGCTCTAACTCTAGTCAGTTTCCCTTTCAAATTGGCAACTACAGCATCACTCTAGTTGAATATAGTAGGTTGCAAACACTCTACAGCGGTTTTCATCTGAGCCTTTGTGAGTAAATGCAGAGTTGCACTACTGCATAGTTGTGCAACAATGAAACTGATAGCTTTCAAAGGAAGCTGTGAGATGGTCTTAATGTCAATTCTCCCATCTTTGAGAGCAGCTTCATCAATACAATGTTGTATCAAATAGGTGTCATTAGTTTCGCCACCTCGCCTACGCCCAAACAAATTGATTTCCACCCCACGACGTGGAAGTCCTGTCAAGAAGTAAACTTCATCAGCATCAATAACAAGTCTAAGGTCTCCAATTATGAAACATTCTTCTTGAACGTTCCACTTGCCCACCATCCATTCTAACAAGTCTAATTGGGCTTTCATGCCCAGAATGGTGAAAATTTTGTACATGCCACATTTTGTCAATGCCTGTATGGTTTCTAGATGGTTTAGAGAAGCTATGTCTTCTTCTTCATGTTCACACTCTCTCCATTCCATATTTGCGTCTCAAAGCCCTGCAAACAAGCATAAGAGATCATTAGAAGAAATCATGGAAAAAATTAGCAAGAAATTAGGGTGATTTTCATATTAATTGTTGTGCCCTCGGCACTATGCACAGCCAATTTTGCTAGACAACGCGAATGTGCACGGCTATCTTCTTAGCAATTGCGCACGTCGCATTTTCTTTTGTTAGAAAATCAGTCGATGTGTGCAGGCCCAATAAGGGCGACCTGCGCACATTGAGGGTAAATTTCATTTTGAAAATCCTCCCCAAAAAATCCAAAAACTACGGTGAAACGCTAAATAAAAGACATAAAAACAAATATCTTGAAGAGATAATCTACCTAAAAAAGATGGCTCGCAATTGCGCCCAATGGTTTTGCCGAAATGCGCCTCTGAAGTTTATGGTGAAAATTACCTCTATCACTCTCAAAAGGTGAAAAACACAAATGGTAAAAACTTTTAATTTTGGGGCTTTTATAAGTTTTTTAGGCCTATTTAAATATTTTTTTTGCCTATTAACCTTTAAAATCCATATGTATAATGTTTTCGCTTTATTTTTTAGAAGAGAATTATTTCGAGTTTAAGTGTGCCTGTTACAGGTTATTTACGGGAAACATATCATTTTGGCGTTGAGTATATTTTTATCACTTTTTCGAACTCGTTAAAACTAAAGTGAAACTCTGGAGTTCTCTTTACACCCTTTTCAGACTCCTTAAAAACGAAAAGATCATCGAGTACTTGATTGTTCGAACTCGTAAAAGTAAATGAACAACCATTTATTCAGTATAAGTCTACCCCTTTTACGGACTGCACCAGACTATTTACGAAAAAATGTATACATTGACTAATTATGGTCAATAGAGTTCTCTCCTGCATTATTTTACCCTTTTCCGAGCTTGAGAGATTACATTTACGAACAAATATATTGTGGAGTTTACTTATGTTTTTCCCCTGACTCCCTAAAACTAAAAAACATCGAGCTTCACTTTCTCTAGGCTCATTAAAATTTACGTTGAAAGAACTTAACGAGTTTTCTTTTTGTGCATTTTCAAACTCTTTAAATATGAAAACGACATTGAGTTACTCCTTCACTGGACTCGTAACATCTAAACAGTTGAGGACTCGTTAAGCATGATGAGACTGAACCACTCCTTTTTAAGGTTCGTTAAAAATACTTCAAAGGATTCCTCTGAAGGATGAGCTTACAGAACAAGCATATGTTATTCTCATCAAGATTGTAAAAAATAAAGAGGTACTTGCCAGTAATGGTACGGGAAAAGTGAGAAAGAATCTTTCTTTTGTATTTGTAAAAGGCAGTATGTCACTCTTGAACATGACACTCGCTCACTTTCGTGTACGGGTTGGGAAATCCATTTGTCTCATAATTGACCATACCTTGTTGAAATTCTTTAGTTGGTTTGGGTTTTATTTTTTTATTCAAATGTTTCCAATTCATCATGTCATGTCTCTGATATGCTCAAGAGAAGTCCAATCTCAGACAAATTACTTTGTTAGTCATTGGCCTTTAGTTGCATCGACCATCCCTGAGTCAGTCCTGGATTACTCGAAACTACTATTCTTCAAAACTTGACATGAGTTTCGTGTCATAGCCCCTCCTGCGACGAGTTGCTTCCTATCGACTTCAGCTCATTATCTAGGAAGTTAATGTAGAAACATTTAGTACCTTGAAGTTTGCATGCCTTAATGGCAGATTTCTCGCCTTCGACGATAGGTTCTCATCATTGACCTTCGATCGAATGACTCTATGAGTGTTTGACATTAGCACATCTATTCACACTTCTTAGATTGTAATTGAAGTACCTTGAGAGCCATTGTCATTATTGGTTGTTTCTCTCGCACTTGTTAACAGTTCACATCATTGACCGATAATTAAGTGGTTTCTACCATGTTCAACTACGGGACATTCACTCGCATGGCTAGATTCATACTACAGATCGAGAGATGGAGATCAAGACACTGGATCTAGTTTCATTCATCTAGACTGCATGGATTTCTTAAATATTCATTATTGTAAACATAGATCCATTGATGGCTGCATCCATACTATGTTGTTTATTGACATGAATCTTCAGATGTATTTTCGTATGGTTCTTTAAGACATTTATGTTCTGAGTATGAGAATGCCTACCTCAGCAATGATATTATATATCGCATTGTAACATTTTATTGATTGTTTCAGGTCTCCGACTGTAGTCTCTAGCCCAAAACTTGGTATGATAAAGCGCTTCAGTCATCAAATATCTATTTTGACTTTGCACTTTATGGGGCAACCTATTACATGTCATTTTGTCGCACTAGGCAAATGACCATCGGTTTGGATCTTTCGCTATTCATAAATGTGTCCCAAAGAATTTCCCTACAAATTTAGAATCCAAATTATCCTAAATAAAGTGAAATTCCTGGATCCCATGGTACAAAACCCTGTTTATGGCTACCTACACAGTTTCCTAGTCAATTTATGCACATACGTAGAGAAGACCATTAGAAAATGTGCATAAGTACGCATTGTCTTACACTGTAACCTGCGAACATGACTTAATGCATGTAAAAATAAAAAGTAAAGTCTAAAATAATTGTTGGTAGCATTTATCCCAACCAATAAGCTTCGAATGGTTTCCTATTCAGTCTTGATCAATGTTTTAAGACCCCACCGAATCGACTCTGAAACGACAGAGTCAATCCGGGTTAATAGCTAACCGGGTCGAAACGTTGGATGACTCGGACCGGCCGGCTGAGTTGTTACCGACCCGGCCGAGTTGGATACCGACTCCGCCGACACAGTAAGAGTGGCCAGAATGCATCTTTTTTTTTTAAGTTGGGTTTTTGGGGACCCCAAAGCCCATTCTAATGTGCCTTTGGGTTCTTTGGGGTACATTTCCCTCTCCTAAACCCTATAAAACCTGCCCAACCCCTCTCATTTCCTCACAACCATCTCATTGCATTTGAGTGATAATTTGTGAGGAGTTGTGGAGTTTGTTTTTGGAGCAACAGTGAGGAGTCTTGGAAAACATTGTAACAGGAATGAGGGGCTTCTTGAGCAGCCATTGGAGCAGCATTGAGAAGTGGTTTGTTGGAGCAACTTTGAGGAGGCAGTGTGTGCCCAGAGGTATTTTTTTTCACTTCTAAAAATCTGTTTTTGCTTCTTTTTTTGTGCAAATCTAGAAATTGAAAAGAGTGTTCTTTGTGAAAGAAGTGAACATTGAAGCAATGTTATTTATTTTGTTTTCATTTTCAGATTTCTTCCTTTCATTTCCAAGTCAAAAAATGGCACCTAGAGTGAAAAATGTTGCTTGGGCATATGTTGAAATGGTTGATAGTCAAATGCATTGCAAATTTTTCCATAGAAAAATTAAGGATGGTCCTAGGGGCATTAATAGGCTTAAACAACACTTAGCAAGGATTAGAGGCCAAATTACTCCATGTGAATCAATAGAAATTTGGGAGATTAAAGAGTTGTTAAATAGATTTGAGAAGTTTAAAGAAGAAAAGATTATGCAAAAAGAAATAGAGGCTGAAATTGGGAGGAAGAGGAGTATACAAAAAATTATAGCTACCAACCCCCATTTTGATTTTGAGGGTTCTTCTTCTATCCCTTGTATTGATGCATCTAACTCCTTCCGATATGTTCCTCCCTCTTTGGAACCTATTCAAGAAAAGGGTAATGGTAAAATAAAAAAGAAGGGTGATATGAATATCAAAAGTTATTTCATTGTCACACCGTCCTCTCCATCATATGCACATGGTCCTGAAGCTAGTAGAAATTTGCAACCCAATTTAGATGACCATTGGAAGAAATAATTAAGGGAGACAACTTGTGATTACATATGTAGATGGTGGTATGATGCTGATTATTCCCTTCAATGCTTCCCGTTCACCATATTATGAGCCTATGTTTGATGCCATGTTTGCTATTGGAAAAGGCTTCAAAGGCCCTACTATGCATGAGATAAAGGGGTATTGTTTGCAGAAAGAAATTTCCTCCATTAATGAGTATTTGAAAGATTTCAATGACTCATGGGCAAGAATATGATGTACCATCATGTCAAATGGATGGACTAATCAAAGGAACCATCTCATCATAAACTTTCTTATCTTCTGCCAACAGAGAACCATATTTCTAAAATCAATTGATACAATTAATAGGGTGAAAGATGGACAATTGGTGTTTCAATTATTGGATGGGGTTGTTGAGGAGGTGGGGGTGGCTAGTGTTGTTCAAGTCATCACATATAATCCCTCTAACTATGTTCTTGCTGGTAAACTATTAGAGGAAAAACACAAAACCATATTTTGGACCCCATGTGTTGCACATTGCATAGACCTCATGCTTGAGGATATTGGCAAATTAGATAAGGTCAAAAACACTGTAGATCATGCCAAAAGAATAACAAAATTTATCTACAATCATTTATGGATTTTGAGCCGTATGAAGAGACACACAGGGGGCAAGGATATTATTAGGCCTGCCATCACTAGATTTGCTACTCATTTTTTGACATTACAATCTATGCTTTCACAACATAGAAACTTGCAAAAGATATTTTCCAGTGATAAATAGAATCAAAACCAGCGGTCTCTCGAACAAGAAGGCAAAGAATTGAAAAAGAAAGTTAATGAAGAAATATTTTGGAGAAAGGCAGCAGAGATTGTGAAGGAGGTTAAGCCACTGGTTAAGGTGTTGCGGTTGGTGGATGGGGAAAGATTGGTTATGGGCTTCATTTATGAAGCTATGGATCAAGCAAATGAGCAAATAAAGAGGGCATACACAGATAAAGTGGCTAAGTATGGGCCCATTTGGGCAATCATTGATGAAAGATGGAACAATCAACTCCATCGCCCTATACATGCAGCAGGATATTTTTTGAACCCATAGTATCATTATAAAGCTTTGGCTGCAAGAGCTTTGAGTGGGGAGGTTAGAGATGGATTGATTGACTACATCGATCGCATGATCCCATTGGAGTGTGATCAACGGGAGATACACCGACAGGTCACAACCTTCAGCAAAGCCACAAGTACCTTTGGGAAGAACCTAGAAAAGATTGCAATGGACGCAGATGAGTTAGGGAAACAAAAATTTCAATTTTCAAATTCTTAATACTTATTTTGTTAAATCGTTTATAATTTAAAAGTTGAATATAATTTGTAATTTTGTTGAGCTAACTCATTACACTTATTTTTTTTGCAGCACAATGGTGGGAGGCTTTTGGTAGCCATTGCCCTCAATTGCAGAAGTTTGCAATTCGTATTTTGAGTCAAACTTGCAGTGCTATTGGGTGTGAGCGCAATTGGTTTGTCTTTGAGAGGATTCACATGAAGAAGAAAAACTATTTGGATCAAAAACGGTTAAATGATCTAGTCTATGTCCAATACAACCTCTGGCTCAGACGCAACCAATTGCTGAACAAATGACTTAATTCAAATCCCATTGTGTTGGAAGATATTGATCCAACATCAGATTGGGTAGTGGAGAGTCATCCAGTAGAGTTTGATTTTGATAAGGAACTTGATTTGGATTTACAGACGGTGCATCACTCGAACATAATGTTCAGTTGAATGCAAATCCACTTGTATCAGGCCCAAGTCCTCCAGTTGCAGGCGCTTCCTCTACTCAACCACGACGGAAGCGCATATCTCGTCTATCTCAGCATCCACCAGCTGCACAGCCTGCTTGTGCTACCACTTCTACAGTTGCAGTTGGAGATGATGATGAGGAGGAGCCATGGGCTTCCTTGTCTGACTTTGATTCAGAAGTTGAGCCAGATGATGTTGGCTTCTCTAGCAATAGCCAGTAGTATTGGTCAGTGGTGACTAGTGATGTTTCATAGTTTGCTTTTGTTGTAGAGCCCATTTCTAGCCTCCTTGGTTATGTGTTTTTGTTTTGATCTCTATATCATCATCATGTATGTATTGGACAGTGCACTGGGTGCCATTTTGAAATAATGGAAATATTCATGAACCTACTTTGATCATATATTGTCTTCTATCTATATTCTAAAGCTTTGTGTTTGGAAACATGAACGAAAATCTTTAAAATTATGTTTTTTATAATAAAAAATAAATAAATATTTAATGTATTTTTTACAACAACCGAGTCATTGAAATCAAACCGGCCGAGTCAATACCAAGTCGGAGTCGGAGTCAGAGTCGACCCTCGGCCGAGTTGGAGTCGAGTCGGAGTTTTAAAACATTGGTCTTGATCTCTCCCATCATAGAGCAACTCCCTCCCTTTGTGGAATCCCTATCCCACCATCAGTGGATCTCATCCCTTGGAAAATGGATCCCAAACTTCCCATTCTTGGTCTATAAAACTAACACAGGGTTGAGGATTGGGGAGGACTATTGGAAATAGGCTTATGCTGCAAGAATAAGGTTGGAAGGCTATTCATTCAAGGATAGGGTTGGAGACTGTGGGAAGGGACTTGCAACATCAAGGCTACATGATTGTAAGGCTATTCTCCATTTTAAGGAAATCGTTCTTTCTCAATTACATCTTTGTTGATATAATTTGTAGGATTCTTTGATCACATACATAGATTGTGATTGCATATTAATCAGTTTACAATACATGATTGGTTAATTAGTCCGTTTATCTCTTATACATTGGATGCTTTGATTTATTGTTTATTTTTGTCTATGCAGATCTCCTTCATGGCATTATGTAGAAGTTGTGGGGAGCGACAGGAGGATCTATAAAGCATCAAGGAGCGAATGGTCAAAAGCTTTGAAGGGGACTTCATCAATCATTTCGTTTAAACGGTAAGTGGTATCTCTCATAGTATTTGTTTCAGTCAATCATAGTCTAGAGAAAGGTAACAGTTCATGTTTGCTTGTTACTAGGTTTCTTAGAAGTCTAGGGAGTTCGCTCTTGTCTGCAAGAGGGATAAGTCCACATACCAAGAAGTGGTGGTTAAGTGTGAGCAGAATAGAACTCTCAAGATGGAGCCTCAACCAGTATCTCAGTTTCAGTCTAAGCTAGTCAATAGTTGGGCTGACCAGCAGGATGTTGATGATGAGAACCATAGCTCAGAGCGAGTGGAGGCAGTCACTCAGTTAGAGACTTCTAGTATAGGGAGAGTTCGAGCCAAGTGGGCAAAGGATTTGATTAAGGGAGATCATAAGAGAGTTGAGTCTCCTAGCATCAAGAACCAGACACCCAGGCACACATGGTACATAGCACTTATGACTAAAGTGGTGGACTCGCAGAGCATAGTGGGAAAGAATAGGTCTTCAAAGTAAGTTCCACAGAAGAAAGCAGGGAAGACTTCTAGTTCAAAGGGAGCAGCTGCAGCGACATAGAACTTGGTAATGTTGGAGAGAGATCCAGGTGGATGAGGTTCTTCTAGTAACACCTACCTCGCTAAGAGGGAGTGTTGAAAATATTAACGAAAAAAGGGTTCCTTGATTTGTGCCTTAATCATAGGAGCCAAAACAAGTTTCTTCTTTGGCATGCTCGAGCTCCTAGAAAATAGGAGTCAAGGACGAGTTATGAAGCAATTAACCAATGTGTTAAAATAGAACGCTGAGTTATTTGTCTTCTAGTGTGAATTGTATTGGGAACCAGACAAAAAGTTTGAGTTAGCCTCCTAAAATTCAGGAAGGACAAGTTAACCATAGCACTGAGCCTTTGTTAACTTGTGAACCACTAGTTCAACTTACATAATATAGAACTCACTAATTTTAGCCATTTGAATTGCCTTTAAAAGGATGGACAAAGGCACATGTTTAATCATTGTTTTGGTGAGCACAAGTTCGTGAGACCAAGCACTAGGAAGCACGAGTTTGTGTGTGGAGCTTGTGAGAGAAATAGAATGAGCTTAGGTGAGGCTTGTGGGAGTTTGAAGAAGGATGAGTTCCTTGGGTTAGGAAGCAAGGATCAAGGTGCAAGCAAGGGTGTTTCAGTTTAGTGTAAACAGAGATAACATGGTTGTTCTCCAATGAAACTTTATGTATTGTAAAAGATCCATTGTTCAACCTTCTTCAATAAAATTCGCAATAACATGCAAAGAGTTTTCCCAATTGAGTTTCCTAGAAAATCTTGTGCCTTGATAATTGTGATGGTGGGTTTATTTCTATTCCTATTCTGCCGCAAAATAAGTAGAGAAATTATGTGCCTATATGAAAGGAAATTACTTTCAAATTGTTCATATTAGCAATTGCAGAATTTCATGGATTTTTTATACTATAGGTTGTTTGCCTAGTTATTTGCGCAAATTATTAGGTGGGAATCCACCGACTTAGTTCCTAAGTACTTTCTTAATGTTCTACAATATTCGATGCATGAAGGAATAGCTTTTGATCAAGTTGACATAATCTCTACCAAAATTTCATATCAAAAAGGTTCTATATGTCTTTATACCTACTATATGTTACTGTTTACTACAATGTTTTTGTAGGTCTCTCGAGTTTGAGACACTCCACCTTTCAACTTTGACCCTATGCAGTCCTGGTACTCCTCCCTATGGAGGCATAAGGCTCAGTTCCACTTTTATCCAGTTCAAAATTTCTTTCTTTCAAAGTGTAGAATAATGTCAATTAGTCCTTCCGCTAGTAGGTGCTCCTCTGAATCCCAAACATTGCTTGGCAACCAGACAATGTTTTATGCACTCAATTATCAGTGAAATTAGTTTTTAAACTTTCACATATGATTACAAGCATTGATTTACTTTAATAGCAAACAAAATACATCAGTAAATTGTTGCATTATTAGTCATCATTACATTATTCCTGATACAGTTGTAATTTACATGCTAATTGTTGTCATTATTTGTATCAAAAAATTCAATCATTTGTGGAAACTTAAAGAGATAGACCAAAAGCCTCAAGGCCTTGGTTTGAGCAACCAAGATGAGAAATGCCAACAAGTTATTTCTATTTGAATTGCAAAATCAAAGCAAACCCAACAAGCTAGTAGTTGTATTATGAAGCTAATGCCATTGCAAAAAAAGGGAAAACAATGACAAAACTCTACACATATGGATGGAGGAAGTTCAAACACGTCTTAAGGTTACAATATAGATGATGATAGAAAGGAGACTAGTGCCCATTGAGTTCGAATCAGGTTTAATATTTTGCGCCTTACTGTTTGTTAACCAGCGCAATCTTGTTTCATCTCAGCTTTGTTTTTGAGATTTCCTTCCAACTAGAGTTTACTCCTCATATTTTATATATTTTCTGATATTCAACTAGTTCACTGGTCATTGTTTACTTTTTGGAACTCAAACCATGTTGTGTTCTTCCCTTCAACTATCAAGCCCAAGGGTTTGTGCTTTCCTTCGGTTGCTTGAGCCTTCTTAATGCAGATGGGAAAACAATAAGAACTTCTATAAGATACGACTTGATCAAGAACAAGAAAGGAAAATGTATGGGTGATGGACCCTTTTATCTTCCATGGTGGGGCAAAAAGATGCTCCAAAAGAGGAAGATGGAAGAACATGCAAAGAAATGGTAGACAAAATGAGCATCTTGCCCCAGAAGTTGGAACATAACATGTTAAACAGTTTCTAGGAATTGGGCAAAGTGAGAGCCCAGATAAGAGAATGGTAGAATCCCAAGTGTATCCATTACAGTCCAACTCACATGGACCCCAAACACACGTGTGAAGAGTCATTCCAAGGCTACATTGGACTTCAATTTTCATACTTGGGATGTTCTAACTTGCTAGTGGTAAACTCAACTCAAAAAGTCTAATGAGGCACAACAACATCATATTGAATGGACCATCAATCTGGGAAATGAAATGTATGGGAATGGAGCTCAAGACAAGGACCAGAAGAAGAGGTGGAATGAAAAATTATGCAGGTATCTAAGCAAGATGAAAAATACGAAGAAAACATCCAACAAATCAGTGGGAAAATGGATGGAAAGTCTTCAAGAAGGGATGGGGAAAAAGAGAATTAAGGAAGATAAGAAAGGGTACCGGCAATGCTGAAGCAGAACTGGTTGATATAGAAAATGAAGCAAAAAGGACCAAGGCAACAATTCTGGAAGGTTTGATTATGTTGTTAATTTCACTAACGTAGGCTGCAATATGATACCATCCAAAGTTGTAAAATTTTAAAGGCTATCAGGCTAAGTTACCTGACACGTCCGCACACCTCCCCCATCTCTCATATCCTTCGTCACGAGCCTGATGCATGTCAGATGAGTTTGACTTATGTCTAACATGTGTCAGGCTCATTTCATGATTTTCAGAAACATGTTTGCTTGTTTTCACCCCTGTTTTCCACTCACTTGGTCGAGCTTTTGGAGCTGTGGGAGGAATTGGAGTGCAAGTAAAAGAGAGTAACTACTTTTTAAGGAGATTCAAAGCACTGGTAAGTGGATTTGCCATTCATATTTTTTTGCTTTTGCTACAGCGATCCATTTTTCCTACAACTTGTCTTTTTACAACAGCCTGTATATCACAGCAATCATGGCTCAATAGGGCAAAAGAAGGGGAGAAATGCCCCCACTGATAAAGTCCCCCTCCATCAATTACATCCTCACTGATAATGTCCCCTTATCCCCTCTCCATCAATTTCATTAGGGTCTGCAAGTGTTCCATCTGTTGGAAGTGGCACTGCAACAACAGTTCCAAATCTTGAAAAACAATATTCTTTTGTTGTCAATTTCTTGTCTGTTTGTCAATTTATCATCATTGATGTAGTACTAGTTGTTATGTATATGTATAGTTGTATGTATATGTATGATTGAATTAGTATGATCATCATGTAATTAGTTTCTAAATTGAATCTTTGTCTATATTTCTTTTTTTGTGGGTACTTCACTACACTCTATATATGTGTGTGTATATATATATATCAATGTTCCACCAAGGTTCCGGGACGAGGGGGCGAGGGAGCGAAGGGGCGCGGGAGCGGCCTATGCAAAAGCTCCCCACCATCTTTTAGGAAACGTGGGGGAGCGTTAGGGTCTTAAAAACTTATAATATAAAATATATATTTATTAATTGAGTCCACTATGACAATTTGGTTTTGAATTGAAAAGCTGCAAAGGCATGATTCATTGATATGAATATCATTTGACATTATCTAAATTTATAATATCATATAAAATAATAAATTTAAAATTCTAATTTATAATCATACATTATGATTAAAGTTTAAAGTTTAAACCATAAGAAATTACAGTTGAAGCCGTACCATACAAATGAATTTGCTTCTGGTAATCGAACTTATAATGCTTTAAAGTACTTGTTCTAGGAAGTGGAGTTTTTTATTGCATGGGTTTATTCAATGTGTAGGCTGCATTGCCTGTTAAAATTTTACATTGTCACTAACAAAAACCTTTTTGCACCTGTCTGATTCCTTTGGCCGTAGGCAAGGCCGTCATATGAAAACCTGCAAAATATTTTTAAATTTATAAGTGAAACATGGAAACCTGGTTTCTTTCGAGAAAGTTGCATTCATACTGAAATTAAAATATTTTGACACAAGGTTAGTTGGCATGACTTCTATGTTTCGAATCTCATCGCAAGAGTAAAATGTCAAAGCAGAGGTGCTGCACCAAGTTATAGTATTTGACATTTGTTCTTGAGAAGATGGGTTCTTGACTCCCTATTTTAGTATTATAATACCTACATATTTGCTGGAACAGATCTATGTTGGGAACAGAACTCGCTTAGAGACTCAATTTGAACTTTGAAGGAATCTTTTGCAATTCTCTAGTCAAGAACCATGGTGACTCCACGGAAGAACTAATGGCTGGAAGAAAATATCAAAACATGGAACCTCCATCTGTAGTTTAGTTACGACAGCATTGTCGCTTAAAAAAACAGCCCTTAAGACACACCAAATAATGTGCACTATTGATCTGTTGGAGACTTATATCACATTTGAACCCCATCACATGGGCAAATTTGGAAGGGCAGTGTTTGCCATGCATTCAGAAGATCTCAATGCTTAAATAGGTGTAACGTGTACATATGTTAAAAACTCAGTTTGAAGGACAAGCCTAAGAGAAAATGGATCAGAATAACGCATTTTAAGCAATAAACTTTTGTAAAATAAACTGCAAAAAGAATTTGGGCTTGGAAACAGTGAACACGTCTTCAATGAACAACAGTTCATATACACAAACATATCCAAACACATTCTTTAGATGCACTCTAAACACAGTTACGCAGTGGATGCTCGACGAGAGGGAGGGAGGAGTTCTGGAATGATGAATCTGAACAGTGAAATCAAACGCTGTGAGTGGAGTGCTCAGCAAACTTGCAAAGGCTGTGAGTGTGTTGTTCATGGTTCAGGCTGCCGTTTTTATAACATGAAACAGCTAAATTCCAAAACCCTAAGCATTAATTAACTGTTAATTAAAGATAAGGTTGAGCATTAAGTTAATTAAAATGGTTTTTTTTGCATTAAAGGTGTGCCACATCCCCCTCATCCCCCCACGTCCCCCACGCCCCCACCCCCCCACGTTCCCCTTTTCGGAAACGCCCCCTCAGGAAGGGAAACGACTCCCTGGCATGTCCCCCTAGTTTCTCATTTTGGGGAGCGTGGGGAAACGTCCCCTACTCGTCCCCAAGTCCCCGGAGCGCGGGGGAGCGAGGAAACTAGACCCCTAGGGGAGGGGGCGAGTCCCCGTGGAACACTGATATATATATTCTGGGATCACCCTATCATGTGATACTTGTATTTCCATGTCCTCCACATGTATGTATGTATATATATATATATATATATCCATCCTCCGTGTCCTATTCTGGGGTCACTGTGTCATGTGATACTTGTATTTCCATGTCCTCAGTGTGTCATGTCAGGTGACTTAGCAATCAAGTTAATCTATCACCTTGTATTTCCATGTCCTCAGTGTGTCATGTCATGTGACTTAGCAATCAAGTTAATCTATCACCTGTGTCTCATGTCAACATGTCAGGTGACTCAGCAATCAAGTTAATCTATCATCTATAGAAAGCAAATCAGCCTAATTGGAAAGGTGCAGATTTTGGGTATCAGACAAGAATATATAGTGGATGAAATCAACCCATGCTATTGTAAAGATGGCCACTGTATCATGTACAAAACTTCAAAAGCCTTTTTCAAACCAGGACACGGGGGATTGACTGCGGCTACCCAACTTTGTAAGATAAACTATGTTTTAACAATAATCATGCGGCTGTTATTTGTGCATATCTATATGTAATTTTCTCAAGGACTTTATACTTTAGTTGCTTTACTTTTGGTTAGACTAGCTGGATACTTACTTGAAAACATATCTGTTTTCCTTCATTTTGGAAATGATCATGCTGTAGGATTATTTTTTATGATTGTACTGGAGCAGGCTATATTTTTTGATGTGTGTTTTCTCTAGCTGTAAGGGGACTGTTTGAAATGGGGAAGAGCATCTACAAATGTTAAAACCTAATTCTATTTTATACCTTTTTTCTGAGAAAAATAAATTAAAAATACGTAATCTCTTTCAAATTACGATAGTAAAATAAATTGGTATCACTATGCCCCAAAATAGTTAGCAGCCTAAAAGAAATCACTGCGCTTCAATGACCAGCTATACTATTTCTTCAAAGCTTCAAGTCTTCCATTTAGCCTATTAGGAAACAACATTGACAAGTTATTCATAACATTAAGATAAACATTGTGATTGAAGTCAATCATATCAAATAACAAGGTTGCAGCAATAACACGTCTGCTACTTTTGCCACAAACATAGAAAAATTTGGTGAAAAATCTTAAAGGATGGTGGATTAATTTTAATCACTTTTGAAGAGCCTATCAACACCATATTACCAAGAATGGTCAAGTACTAAATTCATATCTTTTTTTAAATCTGGAAAGCTATAGATTGAGCTTACAAGGTCAGCAGCGCTGTTTATTCAAAACTGTGATCACATGTAGTTTGGACTAAAAATAGATTTCCAATTAGAATCAAAGAACATTACAAGATAAAGCAACACCATGTTACCAAGAATGGTCAAGTACTAAATTCATATTTTTTTTTGTAATTTGGAAAGCTATAGATTGAGCTTACAAGGTCAGCAGAGCTGTCTATTCAAAACTGTGATCACATGTAGTTTGGACTAAAGATAGATTTCCAATTAGAATCAAAGAACATTACAAGATAAAGCAACGTCTGGAGAGAAAAAAAAAACGTATATCTGAAAACGATACTCAGAATGTTTAAAATGCTTAACATGGCAATGTAAAAGGCAAAGGCGTGTGTTGCGTGCATACCACATCTTCACCCAACCTTCATGTCAGGCCTTGGTTCAAATGCCATGAAATAGCCCGCCCATATATCGTTAGTAGTGTCATCATCTAAAGAACAACTCGGAAGCCAACTCCATGTATTTTCACTTGCACTGTAAACAACCACTTCTATCGTATGCATTCCTCCATTGATTATAAAGCATGTGCAATCCCCTACTCCCACGCAGCAAATAAATGGACAGCCCCTACGATCCAAACACCTGTTAACGCGCTCACACAGGGATGGAGACATTCTGGCAATCTCCTGCAACCGTGATGTTGAGGAGTCCACGTTCCCCTGTTCAAATTCCCATATAATGACATTCCGCAAAAGGTTCTTCCCATATATACCAGCTGTAACTAGAACCCTCGACTCGCAGGCAAGCAGGTAAAGGAAAATGGGCTTTTGATTAGCCACGTCTGGCAAGGGAGCAGAAATGGAAGTCCCTTCTCTGATACTAAAACCCATGATCTCCCATTGCCCATTAATGACCGTCAAATAGTATAAGGAACCGCGACAGAAAACCATACGCATCTCCTTCGCCATCCCTGTTCCCAATGCCTGCACATCTTCTGGCAGGTGTCCTGCAATTCTCCATGATTTCTCAGTGGAGTTGTAAATTTCGACTTCATGTGCATTCCCAGAACTTGACTTGCCTACGGCCACGACTTTGTATGTATTTCCATTGTCACCATCCCCACCAACTATGCCTATGGCAAAGATGTGCCGAATGGATGACAATGGGGGAAGTTGTAAGGATTCTCTTGTGAGAGGATTGGAAACAACAAATGTAAAGGCAGTCCCCACCAAGAAGAGACCTGCGCTTGATCCATAGCAATGAATTGGAAAATTTCCCTTTAATTCTCGCTGTAAGATAAATGAAAGGGAGATAGAGGAGGTTTTCTTCCAGGTCCGTGTGAAGAAGCAGTGAGCCAGAGAACTAGGCATTTTAGATTCACTTGCAAAACCTCCCAATCTCAGTTCTCTTCTCTCTTGCAAAACCTGCCACTGCACAACCAGGCATGGTTTTCTATTGGGAGGTTTCTTTGCCCATTTGCTTGTTATGAATTTGGTTGACGAAATTAGGGCATCCCATTTCTGGCAAACACTACGAAATCTGCACAAGGATTGGAGTGGTAGCCATGACAATATCTCCTCTATGAGATGCTCTGGTAATTCAAAACATTCTAAGCGCTTTTTCGGTTCTATATCCCTAGAATGGCCCATTTTTATTTAACCCTAACCCGGAACTGAGGAAAGCCACCTAAAATTATTGTATGTTCATTGTTACTGACTTTTACATGCAACTGGAAAAACTCAGATACATGTTATATTGGCGTCCTGTCCACTCCTCCCGGGCACACATCCTCTGGAAAAGCTCGTTGCGGTCCTTCCTGCTACGAATCGTTGGTGTTCCCGGCATCAACCTCCGATGATCTCGCGACTCGTGCAGCCATAGGGCAGGCCATCCAAACTATCTACAACCTGCAGAGAAGGATATACACAGCGTTTCAGTCACTGAAGAGTATTAATTCTGCTTTGCAGCAGAGTTATGGCGAACCGCCATGGGGAATTTCAAACAACAGCCACTGCAAAGGAGTGCGTGATGATTATGGACCAAGATCGAAATGCGGTCTACCATAGAATTGGTTTCAAAATGCTCTCTCAGAACTTAGGAGCTTTCCAACCGAAGAAGAGGTCCTCTCAGGGAGGGAAATAGGCGTTTAAAAGAAAAAGAGGGATTATTGGCTTCCACAGTAAATCGAGCCGAAAATAATTATGGCCTTCCGCAGCGCTACCAAAACTTGATATAATATTGATTGTGAGATAATATAAGGGAAAAAAATAAAAGTAAAGTACTAAAATTAATTTTATATATATATATATATAAATTAATTAATTATTAATTAATATTAATTAGCAGTTACATGTGGAGGTGCAAATAAGGGTTAAAAAAGTTGTAAGAGAATTTGGAAAGCAATAAAGAAGTGAAATATATTGACAATAAAATACAATCAAAATTTGAGTTTATATATTTGCTAAAGAATGTAGCAGTATTGGGTTTTTTTAAAATGGCATGAAATAAATTATAGGAAAAAAACATATAGCACAATAGTAGCACCTTTTAGTTAGGTATTCTCTCTTAAGGTTTCTCAGGAAAATTGTATATCTATTATGTGTATTTTTTCTATTTTTTTTCAATTAATTAATAGAAAATCAACTAATTAAAAAATCTAAAATAAGATAAATTAACAATAAATATTTCAGTGATACAATTCCAATGGAATATCTACACCAATTTATGGATCATATTCAATATTGTTTATGCCATGGCTCAAACAAAAGAGTTGAGTTTGTGGCTTTCAAGACCTTTCTTCATTTTGAAAAAGGTTGAGTTTGTAGCTTTCTAGAGGTTTCTTTATTTTGCAAGCAAGTAGGGAGCATCAAATATATAATTACTAATATATTTTTTAAAAATTACAAAAATTTACATACTAATATATTTTATTAACATTCATTATTAATATTTTTATTATTAATAAATATTTTTAATTATCATAAAATATTAATAATATCCACTTTAGAGGTCATGGATGACTCTAAATTGGTGATAGATTGGACATGCAAAAATGTTGTGTTGGATAATGGATGTCTTTCCCCCCTTCTTTAGGAAATTCAAGATATTCTTCTATCGTTTTCAATAATGAATTCACTAAGAAGCTATTCCGCGTAAAAATGAAAAAGAAATTGAAAGATGGGAAATAAATAAATGTCGATGCCAATATGTCATCCACGGGTCATTTTGTGAGGGCAAACAATTATTTCCTTGTTATTTCTAAATTTTCCATGAAATATGTGTCAATTATATTATAGTTGTGGTTGCAATGCCAACATTCATATATGTATGTTGATAAATTGTCATCTCGGTAGCATATGAGATACCTCGAGAACTATGTCTCCCACAGTCTTCCATGGAAATTCCAATAGGACAATATATGAACAACCAGATGGACATTGTTATATTTAGATGAGGAAGGAATGAAAATGAAAACAAAATTAAATAACCAAAAAACAAAATAACTTGAAAAAACAAAAATATTTGAAAATAAATTACATGCATAAGTCAGAATAAAATTTATTCAATATTAATAAAAAAATAGAAAAACTCAAATGAGTTCAGGGAAGAGTAAAGTTACATTCCATAACACAATACCCTATCATCGAATTCATGAGATTCTATAAACCATCATTACAGAGGCAAGTATGACCTCCATGAGGCACTTTCATACATCTTCCCAACGCAGATACATCCCATCCTACATCTTGCTGACACTTGCATCTACAGATGGATATGCTTAGAAAAGCACACTCTTTTCAAGGAGCGACAAAGGGGAATGCTTGTCCCATTTGGTCAAGGGGACAATTCCATCTTGGAGAAATGGTAAGCCTCAATTATGCCTGGAATACAGGGATTAATTTAAGTAACATTACAAAGTCACCTATTATATTAAAAGATTTAGATTACTTCAGGAAAAATGGTTTACATTGGAAACTCCTACCTCATTATCTCTCTAATTTAAGATTTGGCTCAGTGCTCTTGTCTCACCATCTCCAAAATATGACCAAGTGCAAACCAAATATTAAGCCAATTTTTCTTGTGAATTCTGGCATGTGTTATTTGAATTAAACAAAGATGCAGATTCAATAGTTAATGAAACCTCCACTCTGCAAGAGGGCTCACTGCTTCCAAATTGAATCTTAATACACTCTGATGTGTTCTATCCCCTAATACTTGTGACACGAATTTAGCTCCTTTTTGGTCTTATTTTGTCAAAAATTATCTTACAATTGCCAAGATGTGATGTTGCAATGGTACTAGAGTTGTCAAAAAATATCTTACAATTTGCCAAAATGTGATGTTGTAGTGGTATTGGACCCCAGATGGATGCTTGGCTTTGGGATAAAGCGAACATACAGATTTCATAGTTTGTTATTAAAGGATGGGTACTAATTGTTAAGAATAAAGCTTGCAATTTCAAAGAAAATGCCCCAATAGATCAGGGATTAAATGAAGGCCACCCAAAAATCAAAACAAGAAACCAACAATGTAAATTCTCAACTCAATGATGCTCTAAAGAAAATCAAAACCCCAGTGACAGATTTGATGAGAACTGTTAGAACTTCCAAGAAACTCTCCTAGGTTGTAGCTCGAACATGCCTGGTAACATATAAATTCAACTTATTGCTGCAATGGATGAATGGAAGGAATGATGCTTGTTCAAGCCAGATAACCACTTCTACTTTGTTTCACTCCAGACATGCGTGAACACCCACATACTACAAGGCTTTAGACCACCAACTACTCACAGTTTGGAGATAAGGTGAATATGGAGAATACTGACCACACCAGCACATGCACAAGACCATGTGATGGCTGGCTGCAACCAGTAAGAAGCCTGTAAATCTATTCTACTAATGAACAGGCAGGATGACAGCTCTCTGCCACTAGATAGAAAGAAACTTGGGTAACCTATTCAATGATACATTCGACAATCTAACACATAGATAGGATGATAGCTTTCTAGTCCTAAACCTTAAAGATCAAGAATACGGTATATCAGGCACAGCTTAGAACAGAGAGAAAATGGAAAAGTGAGCAGTTAATAGCAAAAGAAGCTTGTATTAGCTGAAAATGAAGATGAGACGCTGCAAGTGGCAAAGTATCCACAGTCTCAAGAAGTTGAACTTTACATCAAAACCTCAACCATCAACCTTGATTACATTTTGTTTCTAGGTATTTATAGATTTTACATTACAAAGGCCCTTGGGCTATTTAGGTATGGAGGGGTCATAATTGACCACCAACTGCATTTAACTGCCTAATGGAGTCTCTGACTATGTTTGCTTATTGTAGTGGGCAGATTAGATCTTCTTAGGTGCTGTGCTATCCTCTTAGGCAGTTGGAGTGTTCGTATCAGCGAGTTTCCATCACTGATAAATGTTAATATGGGATCGTGCGTGTCCTTTCTTTCCCTGAGCCATATTGCCTGTTAAACATGGTTGTTGAGATCTGTCAGTGACTGGTAATGGCAAGCTGGTCACCTACTTCCTTCGGACAAATAGAGTGGTCAAAGGACGTGGGGTGCCTGGGTGAATGGACGAGTTGGATGAGTGGAGATAATGACCATCAGATCGAAGAAAAGGATGGTAGAAAATGGTTTTGCAGGGTTATCAGACGAGGTGGGAGTGGATTGATCTTGGGTCGTTAAATCTTGGGCAGCCAGATCTAACGGTGATCGGGCGGTGAAGCTACATGGTAGTTAAACAGGCAGGCGGATAGGTTAGGCAGTAAACAATATTGATCGCACCGCCTTTGAGCATAAAGCGGTAAAAGGACAGGGGCGTGCGATCCCACTCAGAGGCTGACTCGTAGCAGTGGATGAGAGAGAAAAACCGCTCTCATCAAGCGCTAATTTTCGATCGGGTTACGGGCGCAGGGAGAGCGAATGCTGTTAGATCTCTATAGAGATGATCAGACAGTTGGGAAAGAGCACGCAGGTTGCTTTATCGGGTGCGACAAGAACCGTTGGATCGGTGGGGAAGATCGACGGCGGAGATTGAAGGTGACGGGTTTATAAAGGCACGAAGTCACATGGCTACGGTTTAAGCCTTTGCGCTCGGGGCTTAAGAAAAAGGGGTTTTGTGGTTTTTTAAAAGAAAAAACAGAGGAAACGGAGATGAAGGGAGGACGAGCGAGGTAAAGGAAAGAGGTGAGAATGACCATTATGGGCCTCCTTTGAGCATAACCAACACAACCAAGCTTATCTCTGACCTTCAAAAACCATAGTTATATAACAGAGCTAACACTGGCTCCTTCTGGGGATGAGATCCTCCTTGTGAGGTCTCAAGAACTACAGATCATTGCCTTTCCTACAAAAACCAGATCAGCAAAATTTCCTAGTGTTCCACTGGGCATGGAGTCTAATTGAGCCTACAACATTAAGGCCAAAAGACCTTAAATAACATAAACTTTCAGAAATCGCCCATTAACTAGGCCGTCAAAAACTGTCTCTCCTTCCATACTTTGCAGCATGAAAGTGTTATTCCCTGGATCTGAGAAATGATAAAAGGCCCAGTCCATAGAGCATCAAACTCCCATGGTTGCCTTTCTTCTCCTTTTGTGCATCCCACTTAAGAACCAAGTCCCCAACTTGAAAATTGTCTATCTTTGCCTTTCTGTCAAAGGCTTCTTTGATTCTCCTCTGATGTGTTGTAGACCTTTCGACCAGCTGTTCTCTGATTTGGTGCACTTCTGCTAAATCACTAATCCTCCTAGCCATATCATTTTCTTCATTTTGTTCTTCCTGCAAGAATTTTGCCACAGGGAGGGTCAAATGAATTGGGAATACAACCTCAGTGCCATATACCAACTTGTATGGAGAATTCCCTGTGGATTTCTTGGTAGTCACTCTGTCAGCCCACAACGCATATTTTAGCTTGGAATCCCCGTTCCTTTTGTTGTCCTCCAACAGCTTCTTGATTATGCTTATCAGGCTCTTGTTAGAAGATTCTGCAAAGCCATTGCCTTGAGGGTAGTATGAGGTGGAATGAACTAACTTAATGCCCATTGAGTCACACATGTCCACCAACTTTTTGCCCTGAAGGCTGCTGCATTGTCTATAACTAATTTGTGAGAACAGCCAAACCTGGTAAAAATATTTTCAGTTAATAACTTCATGACCACATGATGATCAGCTTTCCTAGTAGGGATGGCCTCAATCCATTTAGTCAAGTAGCCAGTGGCTACTAAAATCCATCTGCGCTGGCCACTAGAATGTGGGTTAATTTCTCCTATGAAATCCAAACCCCACTGCTGGAAAGGGACATGGGCATCTATTGGATTTAAGGGTAGGGACTTCAGCTGCTATTTTCCTTCAAATCTCTGGCACTTGTCACAAGATTTTTACGAATGAAAATACATCAGAAAACAAGGTGGGCCAATAATACCCAGCTCTGAGGATCTTGTGGGCTGTGGTTTTCTACTAGTGATGTCCTCCACACATGCTGGAATGAAATTGTTGCATGACCTCCATGGATTGTTCTTTGTCCGGACATCTCAGAAGGATTCCTGATGAATCCCTCCAATACAACAAGTTTTCATGAATGCAATATTTGGCTGCCCTGAGCTTGCTAGTTCTGGCTTGGCTTGAACTGAGGTCAAGAGGGATCTCTAGCTTAAGCAAAAACTGAGCTATTGAAGAATACCATTCACAAGAAGCTAGATTTTCTGCCAATGACTGGTTTTGTCCTTCTGTTGATTCTTCTGTCAGTCCATCTTCTGAAATTGTGCTTATCCAATTCATGTCCAATATCCTGCAATTCTCTTCAGCCATTAGTTTGGCAAGGCCCTGACCTCTGACAAGCTTGGTGGGCTTCAATTCTATGTTGAATTCAATAAGCTTTGCAATCCATTTTTCCCTTCTTCCATCAGCATCTGTCTGCGATAGGACATCTTTTATTGAAGCAGAGGGCACATATGCAATTACCTTGGAATGCAGAATGTATATTCTGAAAGATTTCAAAGATTTGATAAGAGCATAGGCCTGCTTTTCTATAATATCATACCTTAGTTCAACATCCCTTAATGTTTTGCTGAAGAATGCCACTGGATGCTCTGAGCCTTCATCATATGTTTGCAATAAAATTGCTGCAAGGGTGTCACTTGAAGTAAATGAAAATATATGGAACTCCTTGCTATAGTCTGGGCTGATCAAAGTAGGAGCTTCCATAATAGCCCTTTTGATGGCTTCAAATGATCTTCTTGCTGCATCAGTCCATTTAATATCAGATCCCTTTTTCAACATGGAGGTGATGTGCTTTACTAATTCTACAAAATTGGGAATAAACCTCCTTACAAAGTTTATTTTGCCCAGAAAGGACTGAATATCCTTTTTTGATCTTGGTACAGACAATGTCTGTATTGCTTTCAGTCTCTCTGGGTCAATTTTGACACCTGCAGCAGAAACAATATGTCCAAGGAGTTTGCCCTCTTCCAAAGCAAACTGTGACTTTTTGGGATTGACTGATATCCCAAACCTTCTGCACTTCAGAAACACTTTCTTCAAATGCTACAAATGATCTTGATGGCTGCTGGAGTATACTGTTATATCATCTAGGTAGACAAGGACAAACTTATCCTTCTCTCCTACAAATGCTATATCCATAGCTCTTTGAAAGGTGGCTCCAGCATTCATCAGCCCAAAAGACATCTTGGAATACATAAAAGTGCCCCACGGAGTGGTGAATGCAGCCTTTTCTTGGTCATCTGGATGTACAACAACCTGGTTATATCCTGAAAATCCATCCATGCAATGAATTTCATCCTCTTCTTCAAACTGCTCCTTCTCCATGACTACGTTTTGGAAAGGAGCCTTAACCCTTTGTTCTTCACCTGCTTCTTTACCCCTCTGAATGATCTAAAACTGTTCATTTGCTTTTCTGAATGGATTTGGATTTCTTGGAGCAAATGTGTTTGGAAGCCTTGCTTTTCCAGAGCTCTGCTCAACCTTCAATTTAGAGATTTCAGCAACCAATGATTATATCATCTTAGTCATTTTATCTATTTTGGGCTTTGAAGATGAAGCAGAGGAAGAAGAAGCCTCACCTCTATGCCTTCTTCTATCAGCACGGCCTTTGAGTTTCTCTATAGCCATGATATTAGATTCCACATCTAAAGCTGCATCTTGCATTTCGGCTAGAGTGGCACATCTTCTTTCTCTCAATAGTAGGCAAAAATTAGAGTAAAAAACATTGGCATAGGTGAGTTTGGAAGAGGTGGGGGTAGGTTTTACTTCAGCTAGTATCTTACTACACATACAATTGAACCTTTTATTAAAATCAGATAATGACTCCCCATTTTCCCTCTTGAGGTTTCCAAACTCAGTATGGTAATATAACAGGTCTTTCTTTTCCCCCCAATGCTTCAAAAATACATAATCTAATGCTTTGATGTCTGCTATAGACCTAGGGGTTAGTTCTTTGAACCACTTTCTAGCCTCTCCATCAAGGCTCTGGACAAATACTCTCATCCACACATCATCCTCACCGATATCTAGGTTATCAACATAACTATAAAAAGATTCAAGGTGTTCTTCAGTAGTTACTCCTTCTGTACCAGTGAACTTAGGCATATATTTCTGATACTCTCCTACAAGCATGGCATTCAAAGGAACAGCCAGGACCAAGGGTCCATACCTAGTAGCTATGATTCTTTCCATCTTTGTGGGTGCTTGTTGGCCTGCCATGACTGGGGTAGATGGAATAGTACTGGTCGTTTGGATGACAGGAGACTAAGGAACGAATGATAGAGATAAAGCAAAATGATGGACTGTATGGGAGGCTTTCTTTGGATTGAGATCCAAAGGGGAACTTATTGAACAAGGAGCTTTATGAATCTCTGGGAAATTTTCTTCACTGATAGTACTAGGCTCTATATTTTCAACATGAACATGCTCAGCTACAAGCCTCTTTGGCAGAGATACATAAGATTGTTTAGGCTTACTTGATCCTAATGCTCCTTTCTGTGATGTTTTTCTTTGTTTGACAATCTTCTCAGGGTCAGGCACTGGGTCAGCTGGTGATTTCCGAGGATTTCTCCGAGTATGCCTCACAAACTGAGCTAGAACTACGATGTGGAGTCGCCAAAGGTTGGTCCTCCAGTAGAGTCACTAGATAGATGATTACAACCAGAAATGTGTCCAGACTTTGTCTATCATCAAAGCTAGATCTGTGTCGTTCTCCCAGGGAAGCTGAGCTTCAATCTCCTCTCCCCGACAATGGCGACAATTATGTTAGAGCTCCAAGAAACTCTCCTAGGTTGTAGCTCAGAGATGCCTGGTAACATATAAATTCAACTTATTATTACAATGGATGAATGGAAGGAATGATGCTTGTCCAAGCCAGATAACCACTTCTACTTTGTTTCACTCCAGACATGCGTGAACACCCACAGAATACAAGGCTTTAGACCACCAACTACTCACAGTTTAGAGATAAGGTGAATATAGAAAATACTGACCACACCAACAGATGCACAAAACCTTGTGATGGCCGGCTGCAACTAGTAAGAAGCTTGTAAATCTATTCTACTAATGCACAGACAGGATGACAACTCTCTACCATTAGATAGAAAGAAGCCTGGGTAACCTATTCAATGATACATTCGACAATCTAACACATAGATAGGATGACAACTTTCTAGTGCTAAACCTTAAAGATCAAGAATACAATATATCAGGCACAACTTAGAACAGAGAGAAAATGGAAAAGTGAGCAGTTAACAGCAAAAGAAGCTTGTATTAGCTGAAAATGAAGACGAGACGCTGCAAGTGGTAAAGTATCCACAGCCTCCAAAAGTTGAACTTTACATCAAAACCTTAACCATCAACCCTGATTACATTTTGTTTCTGGGTATTTATAGATTTTACATTACAAAGGCCCTTGGGCTATTTAGGTATGGAGGGGTCATAATTGACCACCAACTGCATTTAACTGCCTGATGGTGTCTCTGACTATGTTTACTTGCTGTAGTGGGCAAATCAGATCTTCTCAGGTGCTGTGTTGTCCTCTTAGGCAGGTGGAGTATTCATATCAGAGAGTTTCCATCACTAATAAACGCTGCTATGGGGTCGTGCGTGTCCTTTCTTTCCTTGAGCCATACTGCCTGTTAAACATGGTTGTTGAGATCTGTCAGTGACTAGTAATGGCAAGTTGGTCACCTTCTTCCTTTGGACGAACAGAGTGGTCAAAGGACGTGGGGTGCCTGGGTGAATCAACGAGCTGGATGAGTGGAGATAATGATTGTCGGATCGAAGAAAAGGATGACAAAAAATGGTTCTGCGGGGTTATCGGACGAGGTGGGAGCGGATTGGTCTTGGGCCGTTAGATCTTGGGCGGCCAGATCTAACGGTGATCGGGCGGTGAAGTTGCGCGGTAGTTAAATGGGCTGGCGGATAGTTTAGGCGGTAAACGGTATTGATCGCACCGCCTTTGAGCATAAAGTGGTAAAAGGATAGGGGAGTGCGATCCCACTCAGAGGCTAACACGTAGCAACGAATGAGAGAGAAAAACCGCTCTCATCGAGAGCTAACTTTCGATCGAGTTACGGGCACGGGGAGAGCGAATGCCGTCAAATCTCGATCGAGATGATCAAATAGTTAGGAAAGAGTGTGTAGGTTGCTTTATCGGGTGCGACGAGAACCGTTGGATCGGCGAGGAAAATCAACGACGGAGATTGAAGGTGATGGGTTTATAAAGGCGCAAAGTCACATGGCTACGATTTTATGGCCGGTCCAAGCCTTTGCACTCGTGGCTTAAGAAAAAGGGGTTTTGTGGTTTTTAAAAGAACAAACAAAGGAAACAGAGATGAAGGGAGGACGAGCGGGGTAAAGGAAAGAGGTGAGAATGACCATTATCGGCCTCCTTTGAGCATAACCAACACAACCAAGCTTATCTCTGACCTTCAAAAACCATAGTTATATTGCAGAGCTAACAAGAACAACAACAAATCACCTCTCCATCAATCTCTAATAGCATATGGACATGAGGACAAAAGCCCACTTCAACAGGTTTGAGAACATGATAAAGATTTAGCATAGACCTTCCTCAATTGAGTAAGAAGTTGACAAAAACACTAGTAATTCCCCCACATAATATAGTTTTACTGGTCACTCAAGCATCAATGTAGAAAAAGTCGTTATCTCAAATGTTAATTAAGCTAATTAAGCTAACGACATCAACAATTATTGATTTTCCACTTATGTACATTGTCATGTTTGTAAGTAACGTCGAATTCTATTTAAATGCTCCTGGGAATGATGTGTGTATGGATGAACTTGGACATTGTCTTTAACCCGAGGACAAAGGAAAAAGAATTGAAGGACCCAAGCACACCCCAAGCTTTCGTTAAACTTGGGCCTAGATAGCCTTGTTCAAAATTCTTGTATCCCACAGAATTGAAAGAAGGGGGTCTTCTTCAAGCATATGAAGGAACTTTGCTAGGTGTTGGCCATGTGCACTCTCTTGGCCTTTGTCATTTCCATGACCAAGTATCTAAACAGATTTCCACGCAGGAAGAACATGCATGGTGGAGAAGTGCATGTGAAGCAGTTGGGCCAACTTCCTGCCCCACCACCTCCTCTTCTCCACATCAATCCCTTGGTATTCACTTTCCCATGCACAACACTGAAGTGAGAAATCCAGTATTAGCACCAACGTCTCCACACATAACATAAAAAGCAGCAGGGAGAAGTTGGCCTTCACTAGAATCCTAGTCTCCTCCTCATTTCCAGTGGTGGGCTTCAGGTGGTGCTAAGTCTGATCAACCCTAAAAGAAAGGATCAGGAATCCAATCCTAGCACAGGTTTGTCCACATAAAGGAAAAGGGAGAATGTGTGCAGGGTGAAGCATGACCTGTTGATGTGAGAGGAGAGGTCAGTCAACATAGAGAGAACAAAGATTGTCGAAGCCGTGATAAAAGCCCAACCTCATGGGGTCATCTCCTCCCAAGGAGAATTATGATAGCAATTAAATTAGGTCCAAGTTTATGTTCGTAAAAGTTGTCATTGATGTCAATATGCTAGATACATTGTGAATCAAACCCTAAGTGAGTAATTCCTATATACCTAATTACATGAATAAAACCCTATATTATGAGGTATATGCCAATGAAGATTTTGGTGCAAAACCCTAAGTGCATATATGCCCTAGATGTTTAATAAATGCCCTAAGCTCTAAAAGATGTCTTAAGCCTAACTTGTTGATGCAAGTCCCAAACCCCTCTAAAAGATGCCTTAATCCCAACTTGTTAATGCGAGTCTCAAACCCAATATTTATGCCCTAATGCCTAATGACACTTGTCCCAATAAGATATAAAAATCTAAACATTAATTCTTACGTTATTCATAAGCCTTACTCTCAACCCTAATACATTGTTCTTACCCTAATAACCTTAGGCACATATCTCTTAAAATCCCTCGACAAATCCTAATTTTGGTACCCTAATCATTTTCTAAATTTCATAATCCAAGATTATAATATCCTACCTTTTCCAAATTAATCTTCCTAATGGATCCCTTTATATAAAAATTCCACAAGTCCGCTCCTCCTTGTTGGCTCACTTTTAAAAGCTAAACGTGACATGAAATAAATTAAATTCAGCCTTTTTCTCATAAAGTCAGCCTCAACTCTTTTCAGTTGTGTCGTTTCACTCCATAAAATACATATAAATATAAGGAGAGTCAACTCGATTAGAAATATAGATGGTGGTCGAACATAAAAAAAAAGGAAAGATAACTGCACATTGAAAGTTGACATCTCGTGAATGTAAAGAACGAAATGTGAAGATTGTTTTAAGAGCTACTATGTAAAACTCTCGGATTTGTACAACAACTCTCTGCGTAATGAAATTATTATTATCATTGAAATATTAAAAATAAAATATCAATTATAATAATAATAAAATTAAATAAGTTTTAACATTTAGATTTAAAATTTTGCACCAATGTTACTTTCACTTAATGAAATTTTTTAATTTATTGGATAATGGGCCAGCAACAATCCACCTCACACACTGGGTATCTATATCATATGGGGTTCTATGCAATTGAATTAACAAGTGTAATGAAAGTTGGTGGTTGGTTTGATTTATAGGTTCTTATTCTCTTGTGCTTGTACCTTGTGACACATTTTTGAAATCATGTTTGTGAAGGGAGAAATAAACATGAAGCTAGGGAAACATATAATTTTAACAACGAATGGAAATTCACACAGATTTGGAATTATTACTCTTTTGTTGAGCAATTTTTCTTGTCTCTATGGAAGTTTAGCCACTGAGAGGGAAGTGGCAAATGACTTTTTTGCATTGTTTCAAAACTTGAAATAAGAGAGATAACCTTCACAACATTTGGCTCGAGTGAGACGACTCCATGGTGGCGAACAAAGAACCTACTAACGAAGGGAGATGTCTTCCTCCTCCTCTTAGTTTAATCCCTCTCGGGCCTTGATTATTTGCATCCTTTTTTAGGTCACAAAATTATCTCCTTCCCTTCCTCATTGATGCTTGGTTTGTGATTTTTCCATTGTTCCCTAGGCCAGTTTTGGTTAATCTAAGTCTACAATTTGTTTGACTCTGAATTCAAAATTTAACTTTGGGGGCCTAATCTTCTCTTATTATAACTTCTTTATCCTCAAGTATGGAGGCTCCAACCTCTCTTATCACCTCCCTCTAGTAGCTTATGTGGAGTTTTCTTTATGGTGTCCATTTTTATCTTCCTTATCTCAAGTGGTGTTTTCCCTCCCTCCTCTATAGCTTGAGGCTGACTCAATCTCTCCTTGTTGTGGTCTCCCTTAATTTTGTGCTCCTTCCCTTAGTCAAGTCTATATCAATGCCTAGGCTTCATCGTTCCTCTCGACAAAGGGGTCATAGGGGGACACAGGTGTTGACCAACATTCATCAAGCACAAGTCTCATAATCTATACTACACTCCTTTTGTGATACTTACCCAAATTCACATTTGCAAGTTGTCAACCACTTTTTTATCATTTCTGTAATGCCTTACCTCACATTTACCCACTTTTACAAGCTCTCCAAGGTAAACATGAGTTGAATGTCACTATGATATCACCTTACCTCCAAGTTCTAGTTATTGAAGTGGGGCCTAAAAACCATAATCAAACTGACAACCCTCAGAGACTACAGATCACTCAGGAGCCTAACAACCACTGTAGGTGATCAATCCCTAAGTTGGAACTCATTTTCATCAACCTGACACTCCAATTGCACCCATAGCAGAACATCCATGTGCTTGGAAGGCTATAACCGCACTCATAATCATGTCTCCATGCGGTTATGACCCCAGATCCTTTGTTATGTGCCAGCAATTGTGAGACTTGTGCCACTTTTTTAGTGATGGCTTGTAGGCCACTGCTCAAAGCTTTCCAGAAACATGACAATGATGATGGAAAGTCTAAACAATCAATACTTGAGCAAGAACTTGAGCAAAACACGCCCAATACATGATAAAAATTTCGTCAAACATACGGTAAACATGAAAGCTATAGGTCATGAATGCATAAATGATCATAAACTTTTTTCCTTCACCTTAGAATCACCAAGAAGGCTCAATTCCCTCTCAAGCGAGGTGCAACAACACTTGTAAGCCCATGCATTTATCAACCATTTGATAACTCATTCAATCATGAACCATATCCATAGTAAGAGTACATCATATAATCATGCAAATAACCAGCGTATAACCAAAATAGAAACCATGACTAATAAGCCATAATATCACATAATTACCAATACATGTGCTCATAGATCACATTACAAAAATATTTCATATTAACATATGTAAAAGACAACCAAGTGAGGGACTTCCACATACCACCTAACCATAGATTGGGCTAAACCAAATCTCTCTTTCATCCAATCACCCTCGTGCCATATTGCAAGCATGTATGTGGGATCATATGGGTTAAACCAAAATAGAACCAACCAAGGCTTCTAGAGGCCAAACCACCTCAACCTTCAACCACAATGATTTCACCTAACCGGTCTAGAAATAACTAACATCAACCAAATTGGTCTCTTCCCAAGTTGTCCAGGGCTCCAGGGATTCTATCTCAACCCATAGTCACCCAAGTTGTTACAAGGCTCTAGAGAACTACCATATCAACCCACAACCTTCTAGGGAACCCAAGTTGTTCCAGGGCTCCAAAGATTCTATCCTAACCCACAGTCATATGGAACCTGAGAACCAATTAGAAATCCAAATAGGGAACCCGCTACATCATGGATATCTAGGAAATGGCAAGGCAAGGTTGAAACCATTGTCAATCCAAGAAAATCTCCATGCTAATGACAACAAATAACTAGGGAACCACATGCATGTACCATGCATCCATGAACCATAAAGTAAATCACACATGCAACCTATTACCTACAATTTATCTTTTGTTGTAGCTGTTGATCCAACCTTCTCTTATGTTGCCCACCAATTACTTCATTGTCCTTTGCCTGTTTTCCCCAAGTCCAAGTGAATGCTAGAATGCTTCAAGAATGTTCGAAGTTTGCAAGAGTGTATGAAAGAATGAACAAGAGTTGAATCAAAACTGTAAAAAAGCTAGGAATTATTTCTATGATGCCTCTATTTTCTTAATTTTCTCTTTGATTTCCCTTAAATGCTTATTTGTTCTCTTCATCTTTCTTTTCTTCTATTTTCCTTATTTCTCATAATTAAATGTCAAGTATTGCCTCTTTTCCTTTGCCAATTTCCATAGCCATTATAAACCACAAGTGATGTACACTATAATGTTGTCCCACCATTCAACTTGGAATACATGTCCCATGACCTTGGTCTTATTTTATTTACATGGAAAATCAACCAGGGGTTGTTACACTTTCCTTCTTTCATTACTCACGCCCCGCAAAATCCACCATACTTAGTCATTTTTGTGTATGTGGGTTGTATTCTCTCCCCTTTTTCAAGTCATCTTGCATTTTGCAATTTGCACTCACATTTATGTAACCTACAAATTGCACCTCTTTTCTATACATAGCCAATTTTCTCCAATGCAAATTGCACCTCTTTTCTATACGTAGCCATTTTTCTCCAATGCAAATTGCAGGAGGCATTTATTCTCCTTTCCTCTTGCATGACTACCTATCGCATGCTTATACTTAGTCATTTCACGTGTATGAGGGCTGACCTCCTCCCACATTACCTTGTTTTCGTGCATGAGTCCTTCCCACATGATCCCATACTTGGTCATTTTTACACCTGCATTCTTTTCGCATGCATATGTAGGAGGCTTCCTTTGACAATATCCACATCCTGCATCACATATTCATTTTTTCTTCCTTTAAGATGCAATAAATCACTATTATAGTGCATGCTTCACATGATTGAAGATCTCCTTGGTATTAAAAGAGACACATTTCTCACTAAGATATGGCTATCTTTCTGAATCAATTCAATATTTATTATTTATTAACCACTTTCTTACACATATTCACACAACAAATGATAATAACCCTATAATAGCCCTAGTGAAAATTCCATGTAATAAAAGTTAATAAAGGAAAAATAATAACCATGGTTGATGAGATGCTTATTCCAAGTTGAATGTTGGGAAAGACATCTTAGTGTGGGTGTTCATTGGTTTATTATGGCTAAGGAAATTGGTAAAGGCGATGGAAAAGGATTTGGAAATGTAAAATGGAATTTTTGGCACATTTATTTATGAAAATAATGGAAATTAGGAGAAAAGGAAGGTGAAAGGTCACAGGTTGCATGTGAGGAAGAAAATGAAGGAAAATAATGGAAAATGAAGAAAATAAAGGCCTAATTGATAAAAAGGCTTATGAGGATCAGTTGGTACCTTTTGTCAGTTCAAATTTGGAGCTCCCTCATTATTCTCTCTCTCTCTCTCTCACTCTTGGACACTTAGAGTTTTCTTGGAGAACTTTGGCATTGGATCAAGAAAGGCAAAGATGGTAGGAGAAAGGCATGAGCAAGCAAGGAAGAGCAAGATCAAGAAGCTACAATAGGATTCTTTGCAGGTATCAATTTGCATATGTGTTTTCCTTGCTAGATTTGGCATGCATGGTACTGCATGTGGTTCTTTGTTGTTATGGCATGGGTTTTTCTAGGTGTGACAATATTTTTAGCCTAGCCTTTCCATTTCTGTATAGTCATGGTTTGATGGGGTTCTCATGTTTTGGTTGACCTACATTGCCGAATGGATTCGAAGTTGAGTGAGGTAGATCTCAAAATAATAAAACACATGGCCTAGTAGCCCATGAACTAGACTGTGGTTTGTGGTAAAGTTGGACTTTATGTTGCCTTGCTGGGCCTAGGAATCCTCAATCGGTGAATGGCGGGATATACATTAAATCCTAGAGGTGGGTTCTCTCCATCAGGCCTAGTAATCTCAGGATGGGATATGAGGTAAATCTTGGAGAGTGGGTCTCGGCTTAGGGACTAGTGATCCCCGGATAAGATTGTGGATTGCGGTAAAGCTTGAGAGACTAGGAGATAGTAAAATTCCTCATGGTGTAGGTTGAGAAATCCGGTGGCATCCATGCTTGTTTTAGCCTAGTGATCTAGTGTGGATTGTGGTAAAGCTTGGTTTCTATTGATGAGGGTGGGTGGTTTACCCTTGGGTCGCCCTAGTTGGTTCTTTCGTTTTGAGTCCCACATTCATGTTTGGAATATGGCATGGGGGTGAATGACTGAAGAGAGAATTGGCTCCACCATTCTATGGTCGGGTGGAACGTGGTAGTCCTATCCCGGGTTGGCTTGTGCATTCATTAGTAAGAGGTTATTTCCTTGGTATCTTATGTGTAAATGTATTGGTTTATATGCAGATTATATGGGTAATGTATCCTTGATATTTATGTTGTTATTATGCTAGTTATAAGCATGTATTATGGTAGTGATGATGTATGCCTATCCTTATGTTTTGATTTGTAAATGAATGGATAATGTATTTATGACCTAATAGATAATAATGCATTTAATGATATAAGGGAACAATTCTTCTTAGTGATTCCCATTTAAGTATGAGACCCCTATGCTCAGATCTGTTGTTTAAACCTGTAGATTGCATACTTGTGACATGTTTGACGAAATGCTTGTCATGGCTAGTAGGGGTCCATTTAATTACATGTTCAAGTAATTGAATTTGTATCATCATTTTGTTGTTATCTTTTAGTTCTGAAAGTGTCATTGTGTTCTGGGCAGTGACTTGGGCTCTAGGCCTGAAAAAGTGGCACAAATCCTACAGTCTCAAGCATAGGTATAAGGAGAAAAGTCCCTAGATGCATGCATACCCATGTTGTGGGAGCGTTTGGTGGTTTAATAGTATAAAACCTCAGTGGGACCCAGGGGTTGGTTACTTGAGTGGTTGAGATGGCTCCTTGGATTTTTGTTGTTGATGTGGAAGTTTTGTGTGATATGTTTCTGTTGATTCCAATTCCTTAAGGTCACCTAGGAGTTTTAATCCCATTATAGTGGCCTCTCATTGCATATTTACCCTCGTTGGCCGATTACTTGGGTAGATGTGGGATGAGGGTGTTACAGAGTGGTATTAGAGTGGGTTGCACTCTCTTTGGGTCATATTTGATACCACAGAGTGGTACCAGAGCATGGTTCACCCCTTGGAATGGATGTGCAGTGTGTGTTAATCATCTTGTGGTTTATATGCTTGTTGCATATGCATGGTGTCGGTTATGGTTGTAGTGATGTTTCCATGTGAAAGAGGATGTTGTTGTTTTGAAGTGTGTTGTCGTGAGTGTATGATTGGTTATGCATTGCTATGTGTGTTAGTGCTTGTGTATTGTCAATGTACATTGGTATGGTTGTTGTTGTCATGCATGAGGTCATGGTATGTGTATTTTATATGGTCATGCATTGATGAATGGACTCTAGCTGGAATGATGTTTATGTGTTGATACACCTATTTGTTATATGTATACATGTTTTCATGATTATGTTAGACATGTATTATGTTGATTGGTTGACCTTGCAGATGAGATATCCTCCCCAAATTTTTCTACGGTACGTTGGTTTATTGTGATTTGGTTTAGCTGACATAGTATGCCTTGCATGAAAGAGATCAGAAATGACTAGCAAGATGGTAGACAACAAATATTCTCCCTATGAATTAGATGAGCAACATGGTGTTGGGCACTCTTTTGATTTGGTAGACACATTTGGAAGCTTGAAGGAAGAAATAAGGAGTTGTGTTGAACCCCAAAATTGCTTCTTTTTGACAACCTTCTTATACTCCATTCTTCCCTTCTTGACCTTCATAACTCTAATTTGGGTATTAGTTTACAAGGTTTATGGCATAGCAAGTGCGTAATCATCTTATATTTCATAAATATCATTTGTCTTTATTATTTAACTCAATATTTACCTAAGCTACTGAATTACAACGATTCTGTAGTTGATGTATGATTCTGCAGCTAAGTCCAAGGTTTAATGGGTTGCGAAGCTTCGACCGAAGAACGGGGCATATGGGCAGGTGGCAATTAGCTGGTACAATGATTTGTTCCTACCTTCATAACTTGGATCAATAAGGGAAGCACCGTAGTAGCTCGGTTAAAGTGAAAGTCAACCATCGAGGGAGGCGAATCAGGCGAGTGAGGAATTAGTGAATCTAGATATTCAGCTTCATGATTTGCTTTGCTGATAGAAAATCATGAGTAAATCATGCTATTGTATCTCTTAATGTTAATTCTAGCTAGTGTCGATTAGTATAAGACACAATACTCTAAAACATTTAATGTGTAGGAGTTTTATAATATTCCTCTCGGCATAGCAGACACAAACTTGGATTTTATGTTATAAATACTATGTTTTATATATAAATTACGTTTCATTCTTATTTCTCTATTATGTGATTCGAAGGTGTGGTTAATAATCTTATGAAGGCATCATATTGATACATGCTTCTCATAGGATGGTCCCCTCAAGATAGTAAGGTTTCCTTTTTAATTGCAATTTAGTATTTTGGTTCTGTGTTTCTTGTAGAGTTTTGTTGTTTCATTTAATTGCTCAAGTTTTGATTTTTGAATGTAAGTTTAAGACTATTTTATAGCAAGTTAATCTAATCAATTTTATTGTTGAGTGAAGCAATATCTCTTGTGCACATGGATATAACATAATTTTACATGGATAAGTAACATAAATTTACATTGCAGATATATAGATAGGATTTTAATTTGCAGGGATAATCCTTCTTTTTGCCAAAGAGTAGTTTCATTTACAGTGATAAGGTTTCATTTAAAACACGTGCAGTTTCGATTTAAAGCAAGTGTGATTTCATTTAAAATCAAGTGTGTGCGATTTCATTTAAAGCAAGAGTGTTTGTGTGTGAATCCATTTCAAGCAAAGTGTATGTGTGATTTTACTTTGAGTAATTGTGAAGTAAGTGTGTTGTTCATTTTAAGAAGAGCATGATATTTATTTTAAGCAAGAGAAATAAAATCAATTTCATTTTTATGAGCAATTTATTTGCTTACATAGTTGTTAGAGAAACATGTGCATTTTGATATCTCAAATTAACTTAGGAATTGTTTGAGTGACAAGGACTCCTAGCACATACAATGCACATATAGTGCATACACATTTCATCAGTATACTAGCCCTGGTTGATAATATATGTAAGTAATTTAACATCAATTAAATTACCAAACATTTTGGCGTCATTGTCAGGGAAATGTATATAGGAGTATTTTTTTGTTTCTTTTCATTAAAAAATAAAAAATAAAAATGATATGCATTGGGAAAGAGATTCTAGATGTAGATTTGTAAGTAGAGGTACGAGTTTGATTCCAACATCATCACTCACCCCACCACGACCTTGTAGTGCCACACCATCCACCCAAACTCATATTCCATCAATTGTAGGCAGACATAGACTTCTTGAGGTACTTAGATCTAAAATCTAACCTAAAGATTCACCAACTTCCTCTACTAAAGATGTAATAGTAGAAGAAGATCCTACATCCCCAACTGAAGGAGTAATATTTCTATCTTCAACTAGAGAATAAATTATAAGACAAGAACTAGAAATCCCTAGTGAAGAGGAAGAAGAAAAAACCTATTTTAACATTCCACTGATAGAAGAACCAAAGGAGCTAGAAGAGGAACTAGAAAATCCAATTTTGGAACCTTACATTAGTTCTAAGTAATCTACAATGGTAGGAGAAGGGGAAAGAGAAGTACATAATGTGAATGTTTAACAACCTAGGATTGGAGGTGGAAGAGGAGGAAATAGAGGAGGTGGAAGAGGTGGAGGAAGAGGAAGAGGTGGAGGAAGAGGAAGAGGTTGAGGAAGAGGAAGAGGAGGTGGTAGAGGAGATCCAAAACCTTTTGGATTTTCCATCCTCGATGAAGATACCACAATCACAATGAAAAATATCTCACCCTCCATCCTTCCTAATTTTCATGGAATAAGAAATGACGATCCTGAAACATTTCTCTTTGAGTTTGAAGTCTTATGTAGATCATATGACTACTTGCTTGATACTCAAAAGTTGAAATTGTTTCTAGGCACTCTTAAGGATGCAACATTAAAATGGTTTATGGGCTTAGGAAGTACATTCTATAAGAATATGAGAACAAATGAAAATTGCATTCTTAGAGAAATACAAGGATTACTGTATGACCCATAATCTTAATCCTGAAGTCTTTAAAATGATACAAAAACAAGATGAAAATCTTGAAGATTTCGTTGAAAGATTTCCTTATAAGGTAAAAAGGGATAAAATGCATAATCTAGATGAAAAGACTTTGAAAGCTCTCTTACTAAAATGTATCAGAGATGAGTGGATAAATCTTCTCAATTTGATGGGTAGAGGAGATATTTCTCAGTTATCATTTGGAGATATTTGTGAGTTTTGCATACACATTTTAAGAGGAAAGGAAAGAACTAAGAAAAATCCAAGAGATCCTATTATGTCTAAGATTAATAAATCTACAACTGGGACAATAAGTAGCGCTGAAATAGGCAATTTGCTTGACAACTGTAAAACATATATTTTGGGGATTCTTTGTGAACAAATAGATACCCTTAAAGTACAAAACAAGCAAAAGGCTGAAAATACTACATTATCTATCTTTCATCCAAAATGTAGAAAGAAGCATGCCTTGAGAGAATGCCCTATTGACTTAAAAAGTGTGGAAACATGTGTTATATGTGCAAAAAATCACAATACACAGGAATGTCCTTCAATACTGGATCTTAAAGCTGTCTATCAAGAGGAAGTAATGCCAAATCAAGTAGAAACCCTATGTTTTATTACCAAGAGACTATGGAAAAATCCACAATTGAATATGGCCCAAGATTTCAACACTCAAACATATGCACAACCATCACAAAGTAATTGAACTATACCCATGCCTTAGAAACCTTGGCCTCAACCTTGGGAACAAGGATGGAAAAATCCTTATGGCAAGTATCCTTAATATCCTCAATTTCAAAAACCTTACCTTGTTTTTCCACCACAATATTTTCCTTAGCCTGTTCAACCCTCTCAACCTCAAAATCCAAACCCACAACTTTCACTACCATTTCCACAAAATCCAAATCAACTGCCTGCTCAACCACTCCCAAATCCAAATAATAAAACCTCACAACCTGTTTATAACATGGAAGGATAGAATTTCCAAACTTACATGATAACTCCATTAGATCTAAATAATTTCCAACTTAGATATGATAGAGTATTGGAAAAGAAGTCACCATCTATTGTTATCTAGTAGTCTAAAAATGATAGCCTCTCTGAGAAAGAGGCATCTCTTCATCAAGAGGACAATCCTAAAAAACAAACCACCCTTGTACATTCTGATGATACTCCAATAAATTCAACTCCCATCATAGAACAACCTTCAGTTTTTGTTCAAAACACACATTTTCATGAAAAAATGAAATTTGATAAAGGGGTAGAAAAAAAATGTGTTGCCTGATTATGATATGATAGATGAACTAAAGAATGTTTGCATAAAATTCCTTTCTTACATGCTATCAAAGAAATATCAATATCTATAAAGACAATTAGGGAGTTAAGTATTAAAATACCAGTAAAAAAAAGAAAAGAAGTTAAAAGAATTCAATTAATGGGGAAAATTGTAGATATCATGATGGGAAAGATGACAATTCAGAAATATCTTGATCCAGGAAGTCCCATTGTAAAAACACACATCAATGGTGTTGAGATTTCAAACACATTGATTGAGTTAGGAGCAACCATAAATATCATGAGTAAACAAATTATGAATCAATTGAAACTTCCTAATCTTCAATATACACCTACATTATTGCAATTAGTAGATAGATCTATTATCAAACCTAATGGTGTGTTACAAGATATATTTGTATCCATAGGTTCTTGGGAATATCGTGTTGACTTTATGATCTTGACACCCAATAATAATCTAGGAGGACAACAATTGATTCTAGGAAGACCATGGTTAGCTACAATTGATGCTTTTATAAGTTGTAGATTTGGTGATATGTTTATCTCTGATGGAATTTCAACAAAGAAATTCACATTATATCCTCCTACAAAAACAATGATATAAGTATAAAGTGAAGCATGGATAGAAGATGATAATGGGAACTTTGATATACGACCAATTTTTGCTACTTCACAAATAGATGAAGAAGATCAAATTCTGAATTTAATGGAAAATAATGAATCTTCCTCATATTGTGAACAAAATCAATTTTTCAAGAACAATGTAATATTGAATATCTATCATCTCGTCAAATGGTTTTACATTCTATGGAGAAATTTAGTAATTCTTTAATAGATTTTTTTCCAGGGAAAACTTTGAATATTAATGATAATTTGGAAGAATCTCAAAAGAAAGAATTAATAAAGATGTTGCAAGAACATTCCTCTACCTATGCATGGGAATACAATGATATGAAAAGAATTGATCCTAACACTTGTCTACATCATATCTATATTGAATAAAATTCTAGACCAATCCGACAACCCCAGAGGAGAATGAATCCAAATCTAAGGGAAATTGTTAATGAGGAATTACAAAAATTGTTAAATGTGAATTTCAGTTATCCAATATATGTTGAAATATGGCAACAAGAATATTCCAATTTAATTTTTCCTTGAATTAAATTGAGAATTAAAATCTAATTTAGTCTTAACAACTACTTGGAAATAATTAATTAATTTATTTTAAATTAATTAGTTGGAAAAAATCAAGTTAGAAGTCTTTCTAAAGTCATGAAAGAGCTATCCCTTAAATTAAAGAGATAAGGTTGAGTTATATTTGAGTTGTAATTAGTTAACTCAATTTATTGAGTTAAGTCCAATTAAATTAGTTCCAAACTGTTTGAGGAACTAATAGTGAGTTAACAGTTAGTTGATGCATGCATGCACTCAACTAGT